>CANSNZ010000958.1:1847500-2089714 GCA_947646795.1 Beta lomatogona | reverse complement strand
AGCTCCTTGAAATATGGTTTATGCGTTGCCATATGTTTGATTACAAGTACTTTTAGGGTTTAAAGTTGTAACTAAACTTGAGCTTCAAGTTTCCTTAAGGAGGAGGTATGATACGGCACGTGCTGCTAGCCATTAGTCATGTGACTCAAATAAATTAAGGAATATAGTTACATTCTCGTTAGGGGGTGATCGAGGTCGTGTATTTAGCTACCAGTGAGCCGAATTTGTTTCGTTAAGAAAATGAAATGAAGAATCCTCCTTCCCTCTTATTCTTTCTCTCTCATTTCTCACGTCCCGAAATTCTCTCTTTCCTTCTCTCTTCTTCTTTCTAGCTAAAATATTCGTAACGTTAAGGATCATTTCCGATCTTCTACATCATGATATGAGTGACCTTTTACATTAAAATGACGTGGCTAAGGTAAACATAATAGAAAACCAGCAGGAAATGAGGATTTTGTGCGAACGATTACGCAGGATTGATGTTGATAAAATTTTACGTAGAATGAAGGTTTTCGGGGTTTCAACACTCAAAGCACTTCCGACAGAGGAGCTAAGAAGGGAGGAAAACGTGGAAGAAAGAGGGGGAAGCGGCAAGTAGGCAATTTCGTGGATTTGAAGGGGCAAATCATCAACGGACTATTCCTAAGAATAAGAGTACACGGGTGTGGCTTTTTAATGGGTATAGATATGATGGGAAACCGAATACATATAAAGTTACGTATCTTTTTCGACTTCTCGGGGAGAAAGCTACAGATAGCTCGCTGGGATTGTATATTGACTAATGATAATTCGAAAGGTGCACTGCATGCATCTTGGTCGCTAGTGCTAAGCTACTAACTAGTAGCCTAGTTGCGTGCTTTTCCACATCAAAGGAGAAAGATTTTGTCCTTACTGTCTCCTTTTTAAGAAGAAATTAATTATTAGGTTCGGGCTTATACTCCGAGTCTAAAAATTTTCATTTATTAATATTGTACTTTAAAATAATAACACTAAATATTACTTCGATCTAGTGGTTAAGACTTTAGTATATGAAAATGAGGTCACGGGATCAAAGTCTATACTATGCAATTTCTAAATTTTTTATTGTACATAAATTATATGAAGTAAAAAGCCCCTTAGGAGAGACTACCACGTGGCACCGATTCCTGTTTAGGAACACCTTTAACATATTTATATAGATTATTTGTCTACCAGATTTTTTTGTTTTATTAAGATTTGTCTAGTTGATTAATTTCATTGGTTTTTCTTTATTTTCAGTAAATTGGCCTACATGTTACGACCTTTTTTAATTTGTGATAAATTATTTTTTATGGGCTTTTAGATATAACTAAAAAATGGACTTGAGCTACCCAATACGGAAGAGAGAGAGATTCTGGCCCACATACAGCCTGGAGGAGGTTTCATACTAAAACCAATTGGCAATAGGAGTAGCTCCTCTAAACATATTGTGGTATTTTTCTCCAATGTGGGACAACTTCCATGTGCACAACCATTGGCGGATCCAGGGAATTTATGAATGGTTGGTCACTACCGACTAGGTGCATTGAGATGAATACGGGTAGGTATGGGTATGGATTTGGATATGCGTACCTATATAGGATAATCCATGAATTTAAAAAAAAAAACTACTTCAAATAAAGTCATTTCATGACTAATAATAGTTCATATTACAATAAAATAGTACCTAAAAACAAGCACAATTGTTCGGTTGCGTTTGTATAGAAGGAGGAGGATTTAAGGGAGGAGGTATTAATGTGGTCTTAGTAAAAAACTTGAGATATTTGGTTGCGTTTTCTTTCTTTTCATTTCAAAATTTTAATTATAATTTTTAATTAGATACAACAATTCAATTTGTCAAACATATCAATCAAATTCACTTCAAATATTAAAATTTAATCTCATATCAACGCATTATGCATATATCCAAATAATTTCACATTATAGAAAATCCTATCCATCTCCAACTAATTCCACCAGCACATACAACACATAAAACCAAAGGCTCGTTCATGGCCTCTCCGAAAACTTCACATGATAGGTCCACTCTAAAAATCCTAAAACAAGGGTTTTAGTGCATTACCCAAACACAATCAATCAAACCTTCAAAGCTAATCCAAAGCTCATAGCGTCACAAATCATCATTTACCAATTAGCCAATGTAACAAATTATATTAAATCAACAACAATAAATATAACAATAATAAATTAACAACAATAAATTTAACCATTTAGCCACTGTAAATCTATAACTATAATGTAATGAAATTTGTAACTCTAAGTGCTAATTGATATTTAATTTCTCACAATCTTTGTACAAATTAATCGACAAGTAATCAAGTCATCCGTTGAATCAAGTCACCATTACCACGCATGCACTTACCAACATAGAGGGTAGTTAGACAAAGCAACGCAAGTAAGTAAGCAAGCCAAGCAGATCAACAACGTAAGCCCTAACGGAACTAAATTCAAATTCAACTTAATTAACACACAAATTGCCAAACAAACAATCTTCAACGAATTAACACACAAATTCAACTGGCAAACTTAACTAAATCTCTAAAAACTAAATCCAATTGACAAAAATACACAAATACACAATCTTTAGTAACCTAAATACCTAAATTTCAGCACAATTGTAAAAAATTAATTTTCAAAGAACAAGCCAACAATGATTCAATGAAGAATAATTGAAGAAGCGATTAAGTGAAGATTAAGAAGGTCGAATCGAAGAATACCTGAAGACTCGGGCCGCGCCGCTGCCCTCTACTCGTTGTCCCTGCGCTGCTGCCGCTCGCCGACGAACAAGAAATGAAGAAGTGAGTGACAAAGGCGGCGAGTCACAAGTGAGTAAGTGACGACGATTCAACGAAGATCTGAAGATCTGAACTCACTAGTCACGAGTCGCTGAACGACTCAACCGACAAGTTGAAAACCGTTGACCTTCTGAAGATCTGAACGACAAAACCAGACCAGCGAGTCGGCGAAGGAAGTGAACGCTTCTGCTGGGTCGTGGGATTCGAGAAGGATAAAGAGAGAGAAAGAGGAAGAGTTAGGGTTTTTTCGCGTGTAAGAGAAACAACGCTTCAAATGAATTTTTTCTCCCAATATTAGTTGGTCACGTGACCACCTGTGACCACAAGTAAATCCGCCACTATGCACAACATACATGGGGTTCAACACTCCCCCTCACATGTGAGTGTCCTTATAAAAGCATGTACAATGGTATATGGCTCTCCAACTAGCTCTCCACTCTCTCTCATCTATTATCTCTCTTCAAGCTACTCTAAAAAACTATGTTTGAAACACCCAACAATAATAAAACTCTATAAAGAGCTCTTCATTCAACTTTTCATTGTTTGGTGGTCCCCATGTCAATAAATAAACCTCATTTTATATTATGATCAAAGTTATATAAATAAAGTTATTCATGTAAATTAAATATAATTACAAAAAAAATAATCTTTTTCATAATTTATGTAATGTAGATTTTTTTAAAAAGAAATATTAATTTTGAATGCTAATATTTAATTTCATAAATTAAAAAAAGATAGTAGATTTTGTGTATGAAATATATCCAATATTAGGCTCATTTTATAGACAAAGAAAAATTATAATTGTTGGGATAGTAATTATTACCATCTTTTTTTAATTCTTATAATAAAGATCGTTAAATGGTTGTAAGAAGAAAAGAAAACTTAAGTAATTGCAATAGTATGTGGGCCCTATTGGAGAGTCATCTCTCCTTCAACCCAAATGGTATCTCCCCCCAAGAGCCACTTTGCAAAGTGTCTCCATGGAAATACACCCAAGACACACCCAAGATCCGTATTGTTGGGTAAGAGGTGACTCTTTATTTTCTCTCTCCTTGGAGAGCTAGCTGGAGAACTAGTTGGAGAGCCCCATTATATATGCTCTAATTATAGCATACCTGTAAGGTACATAATCCTCATTAGGAATGATCGTCCAATAGAGGTCCTTATCCAGCTTGCTTGACAAATGCCCAATATGAAAGTGCCCAACAACCCGGGCTCCGATACCATAATAAATTTGATATAACCGAAAAAATGGACTTGGGCTACCCAATACGGAGGAGGAGAGTTCGGTCCATATAGAAGCCTAGAGGAGGTTCCATACTAAAACCAGGTTGGCAATAGTAGCTCCTCTAGCTTATATTATGGTATTTTCTCTCCCTCTTTCTCTAATATGGGACAACTCACATGTGCACAACATACATGGGGTTCAACACGCTGCAGTCAAGTATAGAGCCATGGTGTATGCATGGTTGTGTCGAGACCAAGTGGCTTCGACATTCTTTTATAGCTTTCTATGAGGTTCCTCGTCGTCAACCTATTCGATTCTTTTAAACCTCTTCACATTGTTGTCAATCTTGTTTATAAGATTAATTGTACGTCAAATTGTTTGTGAGCTTCTTCTTCATGGCATTACTATTACAAGTTACAACAGTGTTTGTATGAAGTTTCAGCTTCCCGATTTGATTACAATAGCTTTGTGTGGGATCTCTTTTTAACTATCCAAGTTGGACCTTCGTAACTTTCACGCTCCCACTTGAGGGGGTGTATTGTGATTGTTTTTAGTTAGGCTCTGAATCTATTGTTTATTCTAGCTAGCTAGTTAATATCTTAAACTTCGTTAGTTCCCGATTGTTGTTACACTTTTATTGGAAAATATCTTTTTTGTTTATAACCCACGAGGTGTGTGTATATATATATATATATATTCACACACACTTTCGATCGATAAATAATACATTGACACGTTCTTTTCTCCAAATTAAAGCATTCTTCCCTCTATCAAGTTTCTACAGTTCCCATGTATTTTTGCATACGATTCTTGTTTTATCTAAAGTGTGACATGTACGTTGGAAAGGTTCACACCAACAATCAAATTGTATATGGGGAAATAATGAACACTACTATTATGAGATGTTCACTTATAATTTTTTTTCTCATATGTTGATAATTGTGTGTCCTCTCTAATTATGACGAATTGATAACTAGGGTAAGATTGAAGGTGTAGTATATATTATGTTACATGTACTTTAACACATTAGTCACAACTTTAGTTTTTTCTTTTACATTAGTAGAGCTACAATTTCAATTCTTTTTTTTCTTGATATAAGTGGAGCTATAAATAGAGGGAGGGGATGATGGAAAATATCAAACTTGTGACCCCATGTGAAAGACAAAATTAATACATTATTGAAATGTTTTGAATATGATATAATATGGGTAGACTAGAGATGACAATCAAGTGAGTCGGATGCAAATTTTACTCCCTTAAACTCATATGCACCTAAAATTTTCATACCAACCACGTACTCATTAATATTTATGGCTGGTACAATTCCAAATTAAAATCTTAGGCATATACAAACTTAAATTTACATTCATCCAACCACCCAACTAAATACCCATTATCCACCTACACCCGTCCATCACCCGCATCACATTCACTTAATTATTCCACTTGCCTAATACTAAAAATAAAGAAAACAAAACAAAATGTAAGAAATGTTTACATTTTTTTAAAAAAAAACCCCCTGCTATTGTAAATCCTTTTAAAAAGTTTTCAAGACAAACCACAAAGTAAAAAGACAATTGTCTTCTAAAAAAAGTTAAAAAAAAAAAAGTTGGGCAATAAGGGATTAGGAGGGTACTTAGGTCTGGATTACAAGTATATCAATATATAGAAATTCTTTTTTTTTTTTACATTGGATGAAAGAAAAGCAACTAAACAACTACACTAAAACTAGAAAAGCAAGTCATAGTTGCTAAGCATCGTTTGGCAATATGATCTGTTGCTGCAACATTATCTCGAGGAACTTTGGTGATCATACACCACGTGAAAGACAAAGCAATGGCCTTGATTTTTTCAATCGTCCAGATAATGCTAATGGGAATAGCTTTGGTGCCCTACAAAAGACAAATAAGATTAGTGGAGTCAGTTAGAAATAAAACGGCTGTGAGGTTATTGTGGATGGCCCATTGCATTGCTTGTAGACAGGTAACAACTTCAGCTTGGAGAGCCGAAGTCGCACACCCATAGTTCCCTCCAGCTATTGAATAATCATTAGCCACACACCAACCAGTGCCCATCTTGTTCCCTTTTTTACACTGAGCACCATCAACCAAAATTATATTTTGATAGATACCAATTCTAGCACTACCAATATTAGCTGAACAAAAGCCCAGAGGATGATCCCTTCCTTGCTCTGGAGGGTGAAGAAAACTTAAACCCATAACACGTTGTTGAGTACTCCATTTGAGATGGAATTGAAAGAATTGTTCTTGCAGATTGTCAATATTCACTGTCACAGTCGTGGGGCGAAAAATTCTTTCATTTATGTAATTCCATAAACTCCAAAGTATAATAGTGAATTTAAGTAGTCTGTTACTATGAAGACCATTCTCGCCTTTGAAAAGCAGGATATGTGTAATGATCCAGCTAGAATTATCTTCTGGATGATATGCGATTGAAGAATCCAAACTTTGATTCTGGTTCCAACAGGCATGCACTATATCACACTCCCTAAAAATTTGATTTTGTCCTTCCACCGAATGATTACAATGATAACAATGTGAATCGAGCTGAAGGCCCCTCTTGATTAAGTTCTCTTTAGTAGGGAGTCTATTTTGGACCATTTTCCAAAACAAGACTTTCCAGTTTGGAGCAAAAGGCAAACGTTAGATAACTTTAAAAATGTTTGAAGTATTACTAGGGTTCCTAGTTGAGATAGCAGGACTATCAACCTGGATGTGAGCCAACATTGCATAGGCACTCTTGAGAGTGAACTTACCAGAAGGGTTCCCTGTCCAATAAAGGAAATCCTCCTCTTCCTGCTTTGGAAGTTCCATTGCGAATATTTGATGTGCATCATGGAAGGCAAACAAACGTCTAACCAATAACTTGTTCCAAGAATTTGAGGAAGATGTTGATGAGATCTGAAACTTTTAGTTTTTGAATCTCTCTTAGATTAGCCTGTCCATTTGCTTCTGGTATTCGATGATTCACCCAACGACTTGAAAACCCTTTGACCTTTTTACCATTCCCAATTTTCCAAGCACAACCTTTAACAAGTAAACCATCAGCTTTTTTTAAACCCCTAAAACCCCAAGAAGAAGTAGTACTATTGTTTTTGGTTGCTGTACCCAAGGAGTTGAACTTTTTGCATCAAAAAGTCTCGAAAGAAGGATGTTTGGAGCTCTAGAAATGCGCCAAACTTGTTTCATAAGAAGACAAGAATTCAGGATAGAAGGGGAACGAATACCTAAACCTCCAAGACCTTTTGGCAACTGAGTTATTTTTTTCTTAACCCAATTTATACCCTTTTGACCCATATTACCCACAAAAAGGAGTGAATAAGAGAGTCAATTTTAGAAGTTGTTCCTATAGGTATAGGAAGTGAAGACATGATATGTGAACTCATAGCAATCAGAATTGTATTGATGAGGAAAACCTTGGAATATAAGGGCAGAGGAATAGAGTTCCAAGCCTGAATTTTTTTTCCAACTTTATCAATTAAAAACCGAAAATGAGCTGGCTTAGAATCTGTGATGTCAATGGGGACACCTAAATGTGTACCCAAGTTGTCAACGGGAGTGAAAGCAATTATGTTTTTAAATGGCGCCTAAACATCGACCTTTGATTTGAGGAAGTATTTGGACTAAACTTAATCATTGATTTTTCTAAGTTAATCCTTTCCCCTAAAATAAGACAAAACATGTACTAAAGATTTTCTTGGGTGTAACTGTTACACATAATAATACTAGTCTTATATGCACGTTATGCGTGCGAAAGCATATAAAATTCTTTATATATAATATAGATAGAAATACAGTTATCTTATTTCTTTTTGTTTAATTAAAGCAGGTAGTTAACCTTCTTTTTTTTCATTTTTTCCTTTTTTTATTTTTTGGTGTCCTCCATGAGTTGCCTTATATAATCTCATTTGCTAAATGCCGCCCTAGAATTTCCTACTAACGCCCTATATAAATACATATACATGTATTTATACTCTAATACTCACTCTCCCACTCTCTTTCACTCTCCCTCACTCTCTTCACTCTCCATCACTCTCTCACTACATCTCTTTCATCAACAAGGATCTCCCATCAAGAACTCCGGCAATTTTTCCGGCCAATTTTCCAGCGACAAGAACTCCGACGACTTTTCCGACCAATTTTCCAGCCACATTATTGCATTATTAATATTAATGAAATTTTATAATTCATTTAATACAAAAAATGGACTATAATAACTTAAAAATGCCGAAAAAGTGCCCAGGCGCCTAAATTAGGCGCCCGAACCTTTGGTCAAGCACCTAATTAATTTAGGCGCATGTACCTGTGGTTGGGCACCTAATTTAGGCGCCTGACCACAGGTTCGGGCGCCTAATTAAGGCGCCTGGACACTTTTCCGGCATTTTCAAGTCAATTTCTGGTCAATTTTACTCTATTATGAGATGTTCTAATAAAGCTAAATAAAATCGGCCAAAATAGAAGCTAAGTTTTTGGAAGCGCCAGGTTCAAGACATTCTATCAGTTTTATTCAAATAAAATTTAAATTACATTAGCGTTTGTGTGGTCAACGCTGGTCAATGTTGGCCAACGCCGGTAAACACATTGGTCAATGCCGGAAATCTTGAGAGAATGAAAGTGAATAAAGAAAGTGTGGTGGGGTTTGTGTGGAAAACATGTGGCACATGTGGGAATTTAAATAAAGAAAGGGAAAGAGGAAAGGAGGGAATAGGGAAATACACCCCATGAATTTTTGTACAAAAATACAGGGCGTTACCAGGAAATTCCAGGACGGCATTTAGCAAGACCTCATATAATAGAGATGATGTAACAATCCATTCACACGTGTGAATTTTTCAACCCAAATCCTGATGAAAACCGTCCAATTTTCTCGTCTCTCGTCAACACCACCCACTCCTCCCACCTTTTTCTCTCTCCCCTTCCATGACCGCGCGTCCAATTTTCAATCGCCATCCAAATCATAACTCCAACTCCAATCGAAATACGAATCATAAGAGAAGATTAGATCTCAGACCAAATTTCAAATTTCCAATCGTAACTCCAACACCACCACAACTTTTTCTCCTCCCCCGTATTCATCTCTCGCTCAGCTCATTCTCTCTCCTCGTCGCCGCCTATTCTTCCTCTTCTACTTCACTCTTATCTCCCAACTCTGGCGCTCCTGCAATACAAAGAAATCGACGAAATTAGGGCAAATAATAGAGCAATACTGGCAGCAAATCACACGGCTTCAACGAGGATAGTTGGCGCATCAGTCAGGAAATAAAGGAGAGAGAGGTGCGATAGAGAGAGTGAAAGGCAAGCGGTAACGACAAGGTTCCAACGAGGCAACAAGTAGGGAATGCGAGAAACAGAGGGGAACAAGGTAGGGGGTTTTGGGCTTCTCAACAATCTCCAAATTAAAAGAAAATCAGAAATGGGATTTATAACCTTAAACTAATAAGATTTTGCTGATTTTAATTGAGAAATTATACATATTTGAGGAAAGTGATACTCCCTCCGTTTTATTTTCATTTACTCACTTCACTTTGGGGGAGAACCAAGGAATAATTACAAAAGTATGAGAGAGAAACTGAATAGTGAGAGAGAGAATAAAAAGTGGGTTAAAATATTAAAAAGTGGATGACATGGGTGGAAAAAGAGGAGAAAGTAGATGTGACATGTTACCTAAAATAGAAAAAGCAACAGTGTGTAGATTAAAAAACAGGACCAAAAAGGAAAGTGTGTAGATTAAAATGAAACGGAGGGAGTACATATTTGGGAAAAAGAATGTAGATTTGGTGAAAAAAGATACAAAAATAAACTTGTGTAATAATGAATTAATGATGTTGTACAGAATAAGTTGACAAGCAATTAGATTAGTGCATGTGCCCGTATCTAATTCGTTCTTTCTCTCTCAAACCCTAGCCTCCCCCCTCCCTCTTTCTCTCTCAAACCCTAGCTTGCCCTACCCCTTCTTCATCAATTAGGGGTTGCCATGGATGATTTCATCCATGGTAAGCCCCTTTTCCCCTTTTATTTTCAGTTTTTAATTCATTTTCTTGTATTGTTAAATAAATTAGTCTCTCTTTATGAGATTTTTTCAAACCATGTTATGTGGTTTTTAGTTTGATTTTGGAAATCTCCTTCTCCCCATGGGAGTTGTGAGTATAGTTTTTTTTTTTTTAGGTATGAGAAATTGTTCTCATTGGTCGAAGTTCGAGGCTCAACACGAAGGTATTAGAATGCCGGATGCGGTCAACATGACTCGGTCAAGAATGTTCTTCCCAAACTACATCGTAATGATAGACTTCCTCATCAATAGTGCTTGATTCAAAGAAATACAAGGGGGTCTATTGTATTGCTTCAATCCTGGTTCATTGTAGTTCCTTCGAAGACGAATTTGATTTAGCATTGTTTATTTGTATCTTGTTTTTCTTTAATACCTATTGTAGATGCCGTTTGGCCTTCAATTAATGAATTTTCTCTTTCAAAAAAAATAGAATAAGTTGACAAAATGGTAAGAGGATGACTTTAAATGACACCACTAATGGAAAAAAGCTCAACCGCTCAGGTCAAAATAAGCCTTACAGATCTCGTTTTTGGTCCGGAGCGGTTGACAAAAGTCAACTGCTCCGGTTTTCATCAAAACTGGATCAATTGACTAGTCAACTGATCCGATTTTAGATGAAAACCGGATCAGTTGACCGGACAATTGATCTGATTTTTGACTAAAACCAGATCTGCTGATTTTGAATGAACTCTTGAAACAAAAAGCGTGCGTCTCAGAGTAACACGAAAAATGTCTTGATCTAACATTAGAAGAGGAATCTCACATTCACTTAATCTAACATCTCAGATTAACTACAAAAAATGTCTTAGATTAACACGAAAAAGTACAGAAAATTACAAAAACTTATGTAAACATCTCAGATTAACACGAAAAAAAAAATTATAGAAAATTACAATAAATTATGTAAAAATCTCATATTAAGAAAAGAAAAAAGAAAATTGAACATTGAACATTACAGAAAAATACAAACAGAACAATTACAAAAAATTACGAATTATACAACGAACAAAATTATACAACAACGAACAAAAATTATACAAACGAAATCACTTCCTTCTTCGCTTTGCTTCGTCCTTTCTCAATCTCTTCCTTCTTCACTTCACTTCACTTCATCCTTTCTCAATCTCTTTGCGTTGATGACTTATTAAGAACTAGGATTTTGACCTTGACGACGACGAGCGACGAAGATGAGATTTTTCGCGTTGATGACGACGAAGAGAAAGAACTAGGATTTGACAGGTTAAGAGCGGATGAGAGAGGGAAGAGGGTGGGGTTTAGGATTTGACAGGTTAAGAGCGGGATTATGAGAGAGGGAATAGGGTGGGGGATTAAGGTTTGAGAGAGGGAAGAGGGTGGGGGATTAAGGTTTGAGAGAGGAGCGTGGGCTGATAAGAGAGGGAAGAGGGTTGGGGATTAGGGTTTGAGAGAGGGTGCGGATCGAAGAAAGGGGCTGGAGAAAAGAGAGTGGTGTTTAGGGTTTTGTGGGTGAGAGGAGGAGATAGGGAATAGGGATAAGAGACCAGGACGGGTGCGCTTAAAAGAAATTACTCAAGTGGGTTGTGGGTGAAAGGGGATGGTGAGCGTTATTTTGGGTCGATTGATTTGGGCCAATTTACTGTTCCGGTTTGATAAAACGACCGGATCAATTTATTTAATCAGACTTTTGCGCCAATAAAATTTAAACTTACTGATTCGGTTTATTAACTGATCCCGTTTTTTAAAATCAGATCTGTTATCTTGTGACATATAAGTTTTATTTCACTAGTGCACATAAATTGCCAATAATTATATAAACCTTAACAAAAATCATATGGATTGATATCAAATTTGTTAATAATATAAGTTTATGGTAGATGATATAGGAATATGTATAAATGACATAACATGAGATAATAATGATACAAACATAAAAGAAATGAAGTGAATACACTAATGAGCAAAACATACTAACAATGATAAAAACATAAAAGAAATGAAATGATACAACAGTGAGCAAAACATACTAATAATAACATAAACAAATTTAAAAATGACATGAAACATTTCTAATACGATATGAAACGCACCAATAATGACATGAAATAGTTTAATTATGACATAAAAATGGTATACATTTGGGTTGAGAATAATATAACAAAAGTATAAAAGATACATATTTGGTGAGAAATGATATAGATGTGGTAAAAAATGATATAAAAGTCAACAAAAAAGATGTCATCTATTTATAATTGATTAGTATTTTTAATAATTATAAAGAATTAAAAATATAATAATAAAAATAGGAAAGATGATACAAGTTTGTTGAAAAATGACATAAAAGTGAGTAATAATGATATCATTTT
Organism: Beta lomatogona; assembly: GCA_947646795.1. Classification (NCBI taxonomy): domain Eukaryota; kingdom Viridiplantae; phylum Streptophyta; class Magnoliopsida; order Caryophyllales; family Amaranthaceae; genus Beta; species Beta lomatogona. Next base: position 2,077,262 of record CANSNZ010000958.1, on the reverse strand, counting down.
ACTTATAAATGATATCAATTGGTGTAATAATAATAACATGGTATATTAAGAGTTGTAAAATGATATCTAAATAGGGGGAGATGATACAAGTTTGTTGGAAAATGACATAAAAGGAGTTCAAATGACACAAAAATGCGTAATAAAGATATGGTACATAAGGAATTGACAAATAATAATATAGGGGAAAATGATATAAATTTGCTGAAAATTTACTTAAAAATGACACAAAAATGAGTAATAATGATTTGTTACATAAGGAGTTGACAAACAACAACAACAACAACAACAACAACAACAACAACAACAATAATAATAATAATAATAATATTAAACAACAACAACAACAACAATAATAATAATAATAATATTAAACAACAACAACAACAACAATAATAATAATAATATTAAACAACAACAACAACAATAATAATAAACAACAACAACAACAACAACAACAACAACAACAACAACAACAATAATAATAATAATAATAATAATAATAATAATAATAATATTAAACAACAAAAACAATAATAATCATAATAATACTAATATTAATAATAATAATAATAATAATAATAATAATAATAATAATAATAATAATAATAATAATAATAATATATAGGGGGAAGTGATACAAGTTTGCTGAAAAATGACATAAAAATAAGTAATAATGATATATAAGGGAGTAATAATGATATGATATATAAAGAGTTGATAAATAATATTAAAATAGTGGTAAATGATACGAATTTGCTGAAAAGTTATATAAAAATGACACAGAAATGAGTAATAATGATATGGTACATAAGGAGTTGACAAATAATAATCAAATACCGAAAAATGACATGAAACAACTCTAAAATCATACTCTCTCCGTTTTTTTAATAGATGTAACATTTGACTTTTCACACTTGTCGAGACACAATTTCGACCCACGATATATCTAATTTTATAAATGTAAAAATTATAAGAAATACATATTTGGAAATGGTATATCAAGACAAATCCAACAAGATCTCACATGACTATATTTTTCCTTATATATAAATAACAATTGATGGTCAAGGGGAGTTGGATGAATAGTACCCAAAATCAACGTGTTACATCTAAAAAAGAATGGAGGGAGTATAATTTTGATGAAAAATGTCATAGAAGTCAGTAATAAGGACATGAAAATATTTTATAAAGGACATGAAATAAATTTATAAAAAAAATGACATGAGACAAATACAAAATAATATGAAATATACCAATAATGACATAGAAATGAGCAATAATGATATGAAACACTCATATTAGTTCACACGTGTGTGGGATGTGGTCACACAATAAGATATGGTGTAACATGTTACACCCAACACCCAATCATCAAATATCATATTTAGACTTGGGAACATAATTTTTTTACAATCATTAATACTACATTTTAGATTCATATGTCAGGACTCAGGCATAATATTATTAATATGGATGCGATGCAAGTATAAAGTGAATCCCTGACTTTAAACCCATACGGCCACACCTCTAGCATATCCGCTTCAACTGGTACATGTGCGGTACAAAATCCGCGAATTGAAACCCACATGCATGTCATCTCTAGGTGGGATGTCTTGTGACATTTTAGGGTGATTGAATACATAATTCTTCCAAAATCATAATCATAATCATAATCATTATGTTTTATGTACTCTTTAACTCCTGAAGATCTAAGGCTATGTTCAGTTCACCTTATTTTTGCTTATTTCAGATCATATCATATCAGAAAAAATAAGTTCAAATTAGATCAGATCAGATAAGTTCAGATTATGCTTATATTTAAAAACTTATTATTATTGTTATTATTATCATGATTATTATGAGTATTAGTATTACTAATGCTATTATTGTTATTGTAATAATAATAATTATTGTTGTTGTTGTTGTTGTTATTATTATTACGATTTTCACCATATACCCCTGACAATTTTTTTTTGCACCATATACCCTTTCAACTTTTGAAATTCACCATATACCCCTCACTTTTGAAAAAATACATCCATTTACCCTTAATGACTAACGGAGTTAACCCCTAATCCCCCTCTAACCTTAATTAACTAACCTAAATCTACCCCTAACCCTAACCCTAACCCTAATCTAATACACTAACATTAACCCTAACCCTAACCCCTAACCACCCCTCCCCCACCCCTTATCCCCCACTGCCCCATCACCCCCTCACCACCACCCCCTTACCACCACCACCCCCTTACCACCACCCCCCTCCTCCCCCCGCCGACCCCCCTCCCTTACCCTCGCCGCCGCGAACCCCACCACCCCATCACCACCACAACCCTACTCCCCTTCCCCGCCGACCCCCTCCCCCTCCCTTACCCTTACTGTCGCGAACCCCACCACACCCTCCCCCTTCCCTCGCTAACCCTCCTCCCCTTCCCAGTGACCTCCTCTCCTCTCCCCTTCCCTCGCTGTCAGTTGCCGCGAATCCCCTCTACTTCCCAAGTTTCGCAACCGGAGATTCTCTCGAACGTCTTAACCCCACGAAAACCGGCGAAACTCACCTCGGTTGAAGAAATCGCAAATCGCATCAATTGTATTCAACAAGAATTAAATTCAACAAATGGCAAATTGGAAAAAGTTCAACAAATTCACCTGGATCACAAATCACATTCAATTAAATTCAACCAGAATTACAAGGCAAAAAAAAAAGCACTCACCGATATATCTACAAGGAATGCAGCCAAATCGAAATCGGAATCATCGCGCTTCTTCGATCTGTTCTTAGCAAGATAGTAGGGGAAGGGGAAGGGAAGGGGAAGGGGAGGGGGGGTTCGCGATGCCAGGGGAAATGGAGGGGGAGGGGGTGGCAGGGGGAGGGGATAGGGGTCACGGGGGAAGGGAGGGAGGGGAGGGGTTGGGCGAGGGGAAAGGGAGGGAGGGGGTCGGCGGGGGGGGGGGAGAGGGTCAACGGGGAAGGGAGGGGAGGGGAAGGGAGGGGGAAGGGGGTGGTGGGGCAATGGGGGTAAGGCGGGGGTGGGGGAAGGGGTGGTTAGGTTTAGGATATTAATTAGGGTTAGAGTTAGGGCTTGGCTTAGGTTTAGGTTAGTTAATTAGGATTAGAATGTGGATTAGGGGTTAATGACTAACAGAAGTCTAACACCGTTAGTCAAAAGGGTAGTTTGATGTATTTTTTCAAATGTGAGGGGTATATGGTGAATTTCAAAAGTTGAAAGGGTATATGGTGCAAAAAAAATTTGTCAGGGGTATATGGTGAAAAAACCATTATTATTATTATTATTATTACTATTATTATTATTATTATTATTATTATTATTATTATTATTATTATTATTATTATTATTATTACTTTATACGATTACTATTATTATTAATATTACTATTTACTAGTACATTTGTTCAAAAAGATTATTATTATTGTCGTTGTTGTACTTATTAATTATTAATATTGGTAATTATTATTAATGTCGTTGCTATTATTATAAATGTCATTGATATCACTATTAGAAGCTATTTGTGTTCAAGAAGAAGAATGTTCTTTTGGCATTTGTACGTGTTCTTTTTTATATTTGTTCTAATTAATAATTTTGATATGTGATGTTCTTTTTGATGTTATACATGTAACAAACATGACAATAGTATATGCTGTTTATTTTTTTAAAAAAAAAAATTGGTAGAATAATATAAATTATATGTTACTAGATTATATAAAACATGAGTAGCATGGGATAACCTAATGGTGTTGTCATCACGTTCAAAATTTTCCCTACAAAGGATTTCAACTTATCTTTAAAAACAAAGTTTATATAAAACAAGACAACGATATAAGAAGAATATTTAACCATTTTGTTCAAGATCATATGATTATATATATTTATAGGTTTATTTATAATAAAAAAGAACAATTTATCGATATAACAAAGAACATGTTGTTAGTTAAATCCAAACATGTCATCAATATAAAAATAACATCTATCTTTTATTTTTAGAATGTGTTCTTTAAATAGATTTTGTATGCTCTTTCAGTATATGTTCTTTTTTTTAATATCATTATATGTTCTTTTCATTACTACCTAAATTTTTATTATTAACGGACCTTGAACATGAACAATATGTTCTTTATGGTAAGATAAATTTCCTCAGGGCTGCCCTCGCACAGGGTCGCTCACCTAGAGACCCAACAAGCCCCAACCCCCCTCCTCCACCCACAACAATATTGAAATATATGCTTTCACCAAGATTTGAACCTTGGTCTCCCATGTGGGAGATAGGAAGTCATACCATTGTACCCAAGAGTTCTTGGTCTTTCTTTTTAATTGTATGTTCATATACTAATGTGTTCTTTTTCAAAAAAAAATTAATTATGCTATTATTATTATTATTATTATTATTATTATTATTATACTTACGCACTAATTGTTGACTCCTAAATACTTTCTTTGTCTACTTTTAATTGCAACATGGGATGAATGCACAATTTTTAAGGAGATGAGAGTGGCACAAATGTAGCAAGTAATTAAATATAGCTAGAGTGATATCTAGTCAGGGGTAGTTCTTGGCCCATGCAATTAGGGTGACGGAACATGGTCCCCAAGATATAAAGGCCCAAAATATATTTGTTTTAATTGTTTGAAGAAAAGACATAAGGAAAAAATTTGGATCAACAGTAAAATTAAAATTCTTTAGTGTTTTAACCTTATATCTTTTTTGACCTACAAATGAAGGGCCCAATTTCAACCCGCCCTTGTATCTAGTAAGGAGTATGGGATTAGTTTAACTCCACAAGAGTAGAACATTTAAAAAGGTAGGTAGTATATATGTGTTCTACGTACGTACCAATGAACCCAAGGAGAAGCCGGCGATGGCAGAGTTCTCATCGAAGATGGCAGCGAGGTCGAGCGTACTAAGTTGGCTGGGCAATGTTTGAGTGATTCCGCCGAGGGAGTATTGGCAAACGACCATGAAATTAAAGTAGCTGGTGCAGCCAAGTACATGGGTGGAATATCATCTTCATCTGCCACAAATGAATTGCTGTCATTAATTTTAAAAAAAATGAATTGCTATCATTAAGAAAATTGCAATTTGATGCCACTAATTAATTTTGGGTTTGTATTGCTTGATTGTCGTCATCGGTATCAGTGATGGCGTAAAGTGGGGCTGCCTTTCATTACTATTTTCCATCACTAGCTACAATCTACAGAAGGGATTGGGAGGTTGGCCTTTAAGATGAGAAGGTGGATAGGTGAGATATATAAAAGTTCGGAGTAGAAAGTTCGGGGCCTTATGGCCTTGTTGGTGGGTATGTACTCTAGCTAGTGTTTTTAATAATTTAATATGATCTCTAAAGTCGTTCTAGGTCGTTATCTAGAAGTATTTTTTTCTAATTATAAGCTTCTCTCTAGTGATTTCCACTCATTAATTCATAAAGTGGATAGTAAAATAAACTCTTATCATAACCATTTTCTTTTTAAGACAGGTAAATCAGTCTTATTCAAAGTCATCTAAAATCATCCCCGGCATCTTATGGCTACCACCAAGATTCTGTAAAAAATATGCTCCACAATTGATGTTATTAATCCTAATTTTTCTTCGGAAATCTTCTTCCTATTCTACTGGGGTTTCCTCCGCTAGCCAAGTCAAAAAGTTGTCGACCTAAAAAATAGGGATATGATTAAATTTCTGCAAAATGGCTTGTGTAAATAATGATTATTTAGCCAAGATGGGATGGAAATTATGTTAGATAAACAAATCTAATAACAAGCTCTTATGCGTCAAAAATATCTCTGCAACACATGTTTCATTGAATATCAACCTAAATCTTCTGATTCTTATATTTTGAAATCCATTCTCCTAACACGTGACCTTTTGTGGAAAGGTGTTCGTTGAAAAATTGGAATAGGAAAACAAATCCTTTTTTGGGTTGACAAATGGTGCACTAAACAAAGTCTAATTGAAACTCTTAATATGCAACAACCCTTTAATATTACAAATATTCCACTAAATGCTACTGATGCAATTTTTCCCTTCCACCAATATCCCGTTGTTGTATCAATTAGTTCTATCTCATATTGAGCGCCGCATTCCAGGTATTCCTATTTCTGCTCATGCTATGTCTGACATATCCTGCTCGGGATGACAACAGATCTTAGACCCGGCCTGGATCTGTGGACCCAGATCCCTTTTTTAGGATATGGATCCCAAATTTTCAAACTCGTTGGATCCTAGTTGGATCCAGGTCCTGTCCTCATGATGCAAATTCGGGTATAGATCGAGGCCTGAGACCCGGACCCGGATTTGTGGATCCATTTTTTAAAATATTAATTAGGGAGTGCGCTATTTATTAGTCTTTCGTCTTTACTCTTTACTCTTTATTCACTCACAGTTCACAAACCCCTAACCTGCTTTCACTAGGCATCCTAACCCAACCACCCACCCCCTCCCCTTCCCCCTTTCTCTGCAGCCAACACTACCCCGTGCCCACCCACAACCACCACCCATAACTCCAAAACCCTCTATCTACTTCCACTCTCCTTTTTTCTCTCTCCTCCATCTACCAACAGCCACAAGGCCTGCCACCCGTCGAACCCACGACTGTCACTGAATGACCACTAGCTGTGACCTCCACCGCACGACTGCCACCATGTTCTTTCTCCCGTCATTGGCTCGTCAGTCCCTTTCTCCATCAGCAACCAGCCGCATCAGCAGGCCCCCTAGCCGCACTATGCACTAGCTCCACCTGTCTCACCTACCGCACCAGCCACCACCTACCGCACCAACTTTATACTAGGCCGTCTGTTTTTTACTTTATTTCGAATGTTTTAGGTTGTTTGTTTAATTTTAGTTATTGAAAGTTTTTATATTTACTTATTTTTTAATTTTCAAATTTGTGGTAAAGTTGCTTATCAATTAGTTGTGAATTTATGGTATAGTTTCCTGATTTTTTTTATATTTGAATTCAGAATATTTTTAAGGTAAAATTATTCAAATTGTTCAAATTATTCCAAATATTTAAGTAAATTATTTTTAGGTAAAATAGTTTACATCATTTGGAATATTTGTTGTTTTTTTAATTAAGAATATATTTATAAATTTGAATTCATAATTTTTTTTAGGTAAAATATCTAAGTTTTAAGGTAAAATAGTTCAAAATATGGCGGATTAATTTTGGACCCGTTTTGGACTCGGATCCATAGGATCCGTAGTATCTGGATCCAGGTCTTATTTTTCCATTCCCTACGGATTCGGGTTGAATCTGGATCCAGCAATTGAAAATGAATCTTGATCCGACCGTTGTCATCCTTATGCCCTACTGAGATCTTACTAATTCTGGTGATTTTCCGATCATATTGGCAACTTGGCTTGCTCATGATATTTCTCCAGCTGCATTGCCACTATGTCATTTTCATTGGATTTGAAAGCTTGATATTTCCCCAAAAATACAAATTTTAATTTCTTATGGAAATTACTCCAAAATGGTCTTCTTTTAAAGACAAATTTAAAAAAAAGATAGATTACAAATGACCCTTAAGTCTGACAGGTTAAAGTCGTATCACCTTATCAAAAATAACCTAAGGTCCACTAACTAGTAGTCAGGGAAGTCAAGATCGAATCCACAGGGAGAAAGTTATACTATTGTATCTGAATTCTAATATTATACTAACTAAATCAGATGAAAATGGTTGTGTTACTAAACTAAGCAAATAACAGACTTAAATACGAGGGAATGAATCAATTGATAAAGAACTAGGATTATGTATCACTATGCATATAATTCGGAAAATCAGGGACGAATGACAACTAACTAATAAATCAATTTATCTAGGGCACATGTAATTTCTCTCGAACATTACCTCCCTCAAAGATCACCTAGCCGCTCTCGCATGGTCAAGGATCACTCTACCTAATGATTGAAAGCCTATACGGTATCTCTCCTCTCGAAGCAGATTCAGTATTGCGATAGTAGAAACACAAATCAGGCCTAATTAATAATTCTAGCATGAACGATTCAATCGCAGAAAGCAATTGAAATATGAAAAATTTAGACTAATCCATCAATCCCTCATTGCATACATAGATCCCCACAATCCTAGAAATGAAACTACTCACTCATGTTTATGAAAATAATAACAAAATCAATATAATAATTCATACTAGGAATAATTGCAATTAACTAAGAAATGAATCTAATCAATAATAGAGAAAGCAATAAAGAAGATTACCAAACTGAAGAACTATATTGAACTTGCGGAAATCCAAAGGTTCGATCTTGAATCCAAACAAAAAAACAATAAACTAGGGTTCTTGAATTACTCTCCAGAGAAAACTATGAAAAATAAGGGCTAAAACAAAAGATGAATAAAAGATGTCTTAGTAATGTTCTAATATTCGTATTTATACTAAACCTAAAACATAAAGGAAAAGTAATACGAAAATAGCCCGGAAATCACTAAAATACGCTTGTCGGGTCAACCGCCCGATCGGGCCAAGCACGCCTAATGGAATCGGGCTCAACAACCTTGTCACAGCACAAAATGACCAACGCCCGATGAAATCGGGCCAGACCTGCCCGATGCAATCGGGCCGCCTAGTTTCTTCAGTAGTGCACACAGCAGCACACACATGCACGCCCGATGGAATCTGGCCGACCCACCCGATCAGGCTTCAACAATGAACTACGAACGGGCGAAGGACGCCAGATTGGGCCCGCAATAAAAACTTCCAAATGTCACTTGTGGGAGCCCGATGGGATCGGGGCCTTTGCGCTATTCTTCGCTCTTGGCTTCAAGTGCCAAGTCTTCAACTCTTCTTTGCTCAAGGGCCCCGGAAAGTGTCCTCGGGACCTTGGTACACAACATCAAACCTTTCCTAATCCAGTGTAGTGATCATATAATGGTACAAAATAGGGAAATAATTCCCTAAAACCTGCAATTTGACATAAACCAGAAAACCACAACTAGATGGAGAAAGTTAGTACAAAATGGATCCTAAGAGCACCATTGACATCCTTTTTAGCTTATAAGTAGGGGGAAAAACTCTATAGTATAAAATTGCTTCACCCCTCAAGTTGGAAATTCAGACTCAAACATTTTCAAACTCAAAATCCTTCAAGCAAGCAAAATTCAAGTTCAGTTGTTCCGATCACCCTGACCACCAATCACCTATGCAATTCATCAAATGCAGCTGCTCTACATAACATGCAAATCTTGAAAAGGTGCTCACCGAGGTGTCACTCCTCTCAATTTTGTGGCAAGCATAAAATGTGTCCGATCACTCATCAACCCAACCATTTCTCACTTACACTCTCATGTGTTTAGAAAGGTATAATATCGCTCATCCTAATCACATCGACTCAAATAACAAACTTAATCTTCAACTATGGCATATTGACTCAGTATTATTCCAAAAAAAATCAAACACATGCTCAAGAGGTCTTTCTCGGGGTTGTAACGGGGCTCGGGTAAAGGTAAGGAAATTATTTAAGGAACGTGGTGGAAAAGCCAAGAAAAGGGGGGCAAAAAACACTAGTAAGACTAGATGTGGTCGAAACAACTCCCATGGCCTCAACAACATGACCAAGATAATAACCAACCTTGAAATTTCACGAACCAACCAATAATTGCTCATTCAGTGCTCTTTTCAATAATTTTTCATGAATTAAAATTTCTTGAAACTTAATGAGTGAAGATCATGGAGACTTTTCATGTATTATTTTTTTTCTTTTTCTTTTCACTTTACTTTTGCTCTTTTCTTTGTACCAACATGATATTATTTTCCAACCAACCCACGGAATCAACCACACAATATAGTTTTAACCTAACAAATTCTCCCCCAAGCTAGACTTGGGACAATAATCATTGTAAAGGCTCAAGGCGTGTAATGTGGCTTAATATAGAGACACAAATTTATTAGGCTCAGCGGAGCTAGGGGGAAAATAATCCATTTAACAACTTTGAGGCTTAAAAATTAAACAAATGAATGCCTCTATCACAGCATATGTCCAAAGTCATTAGAAATCAATGAGTACGATGCCAAAATCAATATAAGAATGCTACGAGAAACTAACACACAAGAATAGACTGGATATAGATATAAGTCCAAAGGCTAGAATGAATCCTCACAGTTTAACCAATTCAAGCATGCAATCAAAGTAGGTGCTTTATCATCAAAATCCACTCAAGATCAAGGCAATCAGAGATCACATCACAACATCCCAATCACAAATGCCCAACTATCCAGTATAATGAGTTAAATCAATTTTCAAAGCAAAGTTCGGGGCTCAGAAAAGCAATCAATCCATTCATATTCAACTCGTATTTTTGGTGTTTTTTCAGTAATATTTCATTTTTTTTTTGTGATTTTTCATTTTTTTTCAAAGCAATTAAACTAACTTAACTAATCTAAAAAGTAGTAAAAGAGAGAGAAGTACTTACAGAAATCTTTCCCCAAGCTGAACTTGGCAATGGCCTCATTGCAACAAGGGAAAGGAGAGGCATGGATATCAGTCATCCATGTAAGTGTCATCACCATCACCTCTGTCACCATCCTCCTCCTCATCATCCTCGCCCATGCCACCCCTACTACTGGATCCTGGCTGGCTGTAACTCGGGTTCCAAGTGTACCAAGATGGATGCGGATCTGTTTTAGCAATCTGATGTAGTCTGCAGTATTCATCGTACATGGGATACATAGCTAGATGTTGATCGATGGCCAATGTATCAACACGCTAGCTAATGCTCTGGATGGCAGCGGAGTTGGCAGTAATGCCACACTCCATCCGCTGGAGCATGCTCATCATTTCCTGAAAAACAAAAGAAGGAGGACCAACAGAATATGGGGGGGGGAGCATCAGAAGTAGAGGCACCAATATCAGCAGAATGGGGTGGGCGGTGGTGAAAGTTGTGCTGGGCTATCTCAGGGATGGAGGTGGGAAAATCAGTGCCAACAATGGGGAGGTGGTAATGAGGTTTCCCGGGTCGAATTTTGGCTAAAGGACTAGGCAACTCAATAGAGCGCAAACCGTTTATGCGCCACTGGTATTTGTCCCCAGCCCTCTCTAACCAGTGGAGACGATCTAGGTATGCATAGTCCATGAGTGTAGGTCCTATGGCAGGCTGGTAATGGGTCTCATCAAAATCCGGGACTTTCCGAGCAAGAAGAGTCACCAACCCCCCATTCACAATGGCACGAGAGGTTAAAGAACCGTTGGCTCGCCTCTTAGGAAATGTGGCAGCAATACGCTCCATTTGGAGCGCAACATGGTGAGGGATATTGTATTGAAACTGGTGACGTGTCCCTCTGAGCATATAACTCCCTATCAAGTACAGTTCGTCCCCCCTGATCAATTGCCCTTTCACACGCCCAAACAGTGTCTGAGACATAAACCGTACCCAAAGTTTGAAGGTGGGTTGGTGGATGAATTTGGCGTTACAGTGTTGTAGGGTGAAGTCGTTATCATCACCCGTGATGGCATAGTAAGTCTCACGGTGGATGCCCAATCTCCCTCCGACACTAGACTCGAAGGATTCTAGCAAATTCCGGGAGGGATAGGCGAAAGTCCTGATTAAGTAGTCTATAGGATACATAGGAGATGGGTCCAGTTAGGGTTTTAGTGATCTCTAGACTACTGTAGAATTCGTAAACAAGCACAAGGCAGGTATTAACATGCACAGGAAAGAACGATTACATCCCTACGATTTTCATGGAATCTTTAAACTCATATGCTATACCCAACTTATTAAGAAATTCAATGTCAAGAAAATGGGTAGGAATTACCTCGCGCCCTTTTAGGCGTTGAAAAGTCACGCGCTGTTCTTCCGACTTGAAGATGACATCCAGAATGGTATCGTCCCGCGGGATGGCCGGTGGTGGTGGTGGTTGTTGTGGTTGAGACCCGGTGCTAGGTTCGGGAAGCCTCCTCAAATTCATGGTGGAAGGAAAAATGTGAGAATTCAAAGGATTTCTCACTCAATTTAATGGTGGATGATGGAAAGAAGTTTCTCACTCACTTTAATGGTGGAAGGAAGGAGGAAAAAGATAGATGTGAGGGACGATGGAGTGAAAGAAAGTGAAGAGGATGGAGTAAGAAATTTGTAGGAGATGATGAGAGTAGTGATTTTGTGAAGATTGAAGTAGCTTCAATGGAGGTCTTCAATGGTGGAAAGTGAAATTTGGGGAAGAAGATGAGAATTGGGGGTTAGGGCCTGAAGGGGAGAGAGAGATATTGTGAGAGGAATGAGTGAAAGACAGTGAGAAATCGGGTGAATATACCTCGGAAAAACGATGGCCTGATCGGGCGGAGTAGGCCCGAAAAAATCGGGCGGAGTTTTTTTCTTTGTTTTTGTCGCCAAGAATTTGGTCGCGGTCCCGATCGGGCAGCCACGCCCGATGCCATCGGGCGAACCTCTTTCTCGTTCCAAAATCTGACGGAGTGCACTCCCGATCTGACGGGGTTGCCCGACGGGATCGGGCGGCTGCCAGTTAAGGTAGTTTTGCCTCGATTTTGCAATCTTATCAACTAGGCCACAACCCAATCTGCTATGCTAAAATTCTGCACACATATAGCATCAAAATGATGATTAGTACCCTCTCACTCTCCCACCAAAACTACATAAATTAGCAAATCTAAAAATAAAAAGAAGAAAAGAAAAGGAAAAGGGAAATCGGGTTGCCTCCCGATCAGCGCTGGTTTATAAAGGTCTCGTACGACCATAATGCCTCATCCCTCAAGCAAAAGAGGAAGGGGGTTGGAGGTATAATTCCTTCACAGATCCAACAGGAGCTCCTGTATTGTACAGCTTTAAGCGTTGGCCATTAACTTTGAACTTTTCACCTGTTGCATTCATCACCTCAATAGAACCAAACTTGTTAACATTAGTGATAGAAAATGGACCAGACCACCTAGACTTCAACTTACCAGGGAAAAGTTTTAGTCTAGATTTATACAATAAAACCTTGTCACCAATAGAGAACTCTCTACTCAAAATTTTCTTATCATGCCATCTCTTAGTGCGCTCTTTGTAGAGACGCGAACTATCATAAGCATTCAACCGAAGTTCATCAAGCTCATTAATCTGCAATAGACGTTTTTCTCCTGCTAATTTAACATCAAGGTTTAGCTCCTTAACAGCCCAAAAAGCCTTATACTCTAGCTCAACATGTAAATGGCATGCTTTTCCATATACTAACCTGTAAGGGGTGGTGCCAATAGGGGTCTTAAAAGCAGTTCTGTAAGCCCATAAGGTGTCATCTAACTTATCACTCCAGTCCTTCCTAGATTTGGCTACCACCTTCTCTAAGATAGTCTTTATCTCACTATTAGACACTTCTACTTGCCCACTTGTCTGAGGATGGTATGTTAGGCCAGTCCTATGGTAGACACCATATTTCTTAAGCAGGGCCTTGAAAGTTCTTTTGTGAAATTGAGATCCACCATCACTAATGACAACCCTTGGTACCCCAAACCTTGGAAAGATAATCTTTTTGAACAAGTTCATATTGACTTTGGATCTTATTATTTTCTTCATTAACTTAATTCTACTAAACTAATTAGGAAATCAAGGTCCGCGTTTCTAGACTATTTGAGGTCATTGATCATAAAAAAGGAGAAAGTTTGATATGATCATGATGGATGAAGAGGTATTTTTTTCTCTTAAATAGTATTTTCGATTATTAGTAGAGATTAGTTTTATATTTAATTAATTTTATTCATGATACCATCATTATGTTCTTTTTTTATAGTGTTTATGTGCCATTAAAAGTTAAAGTTGTGACTGACACTCATGTTTTACTCTATTCTTTCTTTCCTGCATCTATTAAATAAGTACCTCAAATAGTAGAATTAAGACGACCACCCTCCAGGATTAATACAGCGCCGCCCGATTGTGTGCACTCACAAGCAGACGGATGGAGTGACAGTACTTAGCCCGAAATATTGGAGAACAATTTTGTGTAGAGAGGAAGACTGAATAATTGTGTATTCCTTAACCAGAGAGAGAGGATTCATATAGTATAGAGGAGCAAAGGAAAAAACGACAATGAAATATTCTGGGAGGAAAATATGGAGTGATAGCTGCGACAAAAAGGGCAAGAATTGATTTGCCATTACAATATGATTGCGTGAATCTCGCAAAGAAAATAACGGAACAAACCAGTCCCAAAAAATTAAAGCTGATCATAAAACGGAACGCAGGCCCACGCCCGCGCCGCGCTCGCCACGAGCCCGAGCCCAGCCCGGCCGGCGCGCGTGTGTGGCTTGCCATTCTTCTAGCCCATTGCTCAACAAAGCTAAAAGGAACATAATAGTATATAAACAAGGTAGGACCTTTATATTCTTTCCATGTGGGACTTGGGTATTTCATGAACAAAAGCAAACAAAGAAGTACTCCATAACTAAGGCTAACTTTGAGGCTTTAATTCCAACAATCCCCCACAAGATTCAAAGTTAGAGGAAGAAAGGAAGAATAAACAATTTCGGGCTTGAAAAGAAGTGATGCATCAGTGTTAATGTCTTACGACTTGAATTAACACTTAGTGAATCAGATTTGGGAATCTTGTTCAATTAAGTGATGTTCATCTCAACTTAAGAGAACTTAAAACCTTTATCTAAAACACACATCTATCTTTAAAAGAAGTAGTCACTCCGCGATCAATGTGGCGCCTATACTGGCCATGCGCCTACCTGGATACTCATAGATGCTCTAGAGAAATGACCCACATTTTCTCATAGGAAGCGGCCCCACTTCCACATCTAAGTAGGTGAATCCCATCAAGTGTGTACCACCACACACCACCACACAACTGTGGATATGGGTTCATTAAGAACCCTTTGCTCATCCCCAATCACTAGTGGTAAGCACTTTTCAACACAATTTTTCATAAGAGGGATAGAAATAAACAAGTGCCTTTATTACTAATGTTGCCCTCTGAACTTTATTTGCATAGAGTAGGGTTTCATTATTACATTTCAAATAGGTCTCAATCCCATCCCTCTAGATGCATCCACAATTACATTTCTAGAAAGGCCTTTAGTAAACGGATCCGCTAAATTCTTTTCGGACTTTACATAGTCTAGTGATATCACTCCACTGCTTATCAAATCTTTAACAACCTTGTGTCTGAGACGAATGTGCCTTTTCTTTCCATTGTAGACATTGTTCTTTGCCACTGCAATAGCAGCCTGAGAGTCACAATGCAGTGCAACTGAAGGAGCAGGTTTCCCCCACAATGGAACATCATTCAGCAAGTTTCTAAGCCATTCTGCCTCATATCCTGCCAACTAAAGTGCAACAAATTCAGATTCCATTGTTGACATAGCAGTACAAGATTGTTTACAAGATTTCCAAGAAATGGCACCACCATCCAAGGTAAAAACAAAGCCACTAGTAGAGTTAATCTCATCATTTCCAGAAACCCAATTAGCATCACAATAACCTTCTAAAACAGCACGTGAAGAAGAGTAGTGAATGCCCCAATCCATGGTTCCTTTAAGGTATCTAAGCAAACGACGCAAAGCACCCTAATGATCCTTGCTAGGATTATGTGTGTACCTACTAAGTCTACTAATGGCATATGCAACATCAGGTCTGGTGCAATTCATCAAATACATAATGCTACCAATTACTGTAGCATACTCAGATTGGCTCACAGGGTCTCCCTTATTTTTCACCAAATGGATACTAGAGTCATAAGGGGTCCTGACTGGATCAACATCAAAGGAGTTAAACTTCCTAAGTACCTTTTCAACATGATGGGCCTGACTCAAACTGAAACCATGAGGAGACCTAGAAATTTTAACTCCCAAAATAAGGTCAGCCTCACCCATATCTTTCATTTCAAACTTAGTACTTAAGAATTCTTTCACTTCATTTACAAGATCTAAGCTAGTCCCAAAAATCAACATATCATCAACATATAAACAGATGATCACACAACCTCGAGAGTCATTTTTAGAATAAACACAAGTATCGCTCTCATTTACAAGAAACCCAAAACTGGTTATGGTGTTATCAAACTTTTGGTACCATTGTTTAGGGGCTTGCTTTAAACCATAAAAGGGATTTTACTAGCTTACACACCTTGTGTTCTTGACCCGAAACTACACATCCTTCAGGTTGATCCATATAGATTTCTTCCTCAAGGTCACCATTTAGGAAAGCGAGTCTTAACATCCATTTGATGCACTACAAGGCCATGTAAAGCGCCTAAGGCAAACAGAGTCCTAATGGTAGTAATCTTAGTAATCGGGGAATAGGTGTTAAAATAGTCAATTCCCTCCTTTTGAGTAAAACCTCTCACAACTAATCTTGCCTTATACTTGTCAATTGAACCATCAGGCTTTAACTTCTTTTTGAAGATCCATTTGCTAGAGATAGGCTTACAACCCCTAGGAAGGTCTGCTAATTCCCAAGTGTTGTTACTCATGATGGACTCTAGCTCACTATCTATGGCCTCTTTCCAAAAAACAGCATCAACATATTTCATAGCCTCGACATAGGCCTTAGGGTCTTCTTCTAAGATAAAGACAGACACTAGACTCTCATTTAGGACACAACTTTCAGTAAGGAAGGAGGTGACAAAATCAGAACCAAAAGTGTTCTCTTTCCTAGGTCTTTTACTCCTCCTAGGTTCTTCTTCTACTACAGGTACAGTCACATGAGGACTAGGCACGGACAAAGCATGATCGGCGAGAAGAAAAACTTAAAGCAGTAGAAGAACATTTCAAAGGAAACACATGTTCAAGAAATTCAAGCATCTCTTGATTCAACAATAGAACCACAAGCATAAGAACCTCTAGCATCCTTAATAAGAAAGCGATAAGCAAGCACTATGGAAAGCATAACCAATGAAAATTGAATCACAAGTCTTTGGTCCTATTTTGTCCCTCTTAATGGAAGGTATGGCAACTTTAGCAAGACACCCCCACACTTTCAGGTATTTGAGGTTAGGGATATGACCTTTCCACATCTCATATGGGGTTTTGTCTAACTTCTTATGTGGCACACGGTTCAAGACATGACAAGCAGATAAAATAGTCTCTCCCCACATGTTATCAAGAAATCCAGAACTAATCAACATAGCATTCATCATGTTCTTAAGGGTTCTATTCTTCCTTTCAGCTATACCATTTTGTTCGGGGTATAAGGGGCAATCAACTCATGAATAATCCCATTTTGTTCACGAAGGTCTTAAGGGAAGTAGGATCATATTCTCCTCCCCTATCACTTCTAAGTCTCTTAATTTTCCTATCCAATTGGTTTTCAACCTCGGCTTTGTACTTTAAAAACATTCCCTCCGCCTCATCCTTAGATTTCGAAGGTATACTACCGTGTAACGGGAAAAGTCATACAAAGGTTATGTAATACTTCTTCCCCCCTCGACTTTCATGGTTCTTAAAGTCTCCTAAGTCTGAGTGAATCAGTTCAAGAAGTTCAGATTGCCTATCAACTGATTTAAAAGGCTTCCTAGCAAATTTAGCTTCAACACAAATTTCACATTTGAGCAAATCAGAATTGGAGAAGCTAGGTATCAAATTCAAGTGTTTTAGCCGTTTTATGGAGGCTGCATTCACATGACCTAATCTAGAATGCCATAACTGATTTAAAAGGCTTCCTAGCAAATTTAGCTTCAACACAAATTTCACATTTGGGCAAATCGAATTGGAGAAGCTAGGTATCAAATTCAATTGTTTTAGCCGTTTTATGGAGGCTGCATTCACATGACCTAATCTAGAATGCCATAAATCAATAGACTCAGTAATATAAGCAGAACAAGTGGAAGCAGATTTATTCATGAGTTCAACAGTAGCATCCCTTCCCCACAAATTCCCCATTATGGGTGATGACAAGTCTATCAGAATCAAAAGACAACCTCAAACCAACCCTAATTAACAAACTTCCGTAAATTAGATTTCTACGCATTTCAGGAACATGAAGTACATTTGTAAGAGTAAGCAATTTTCCGTAAGTGAGTTTGAGAGTAATCTTCCCTTTGCCGCCGACTTTTCTTTGAAGCGAGTTGCCCATGAACACATTTTCACCTTCCAGCTTTTCATATTGATCGAACATGGCTCGGTTGATGCGGATGTGCCTCGTTGCTCATGTGTCCACGATCCATTCAAGAAGATCTCCAACTAGGTTGATCTCGGATACAACAAAGAACAAAGTTTTCAACTCGCTTCCACCATGTTTGCTTGGCTCTTCTTTTGTTCCAAAGAATTTGCGGCTTTGTGTCTAGGTTTATCGCACTCATGACACTTGCCTTTGAACCCGTAATTCCGCACACCTCCATGAGATTTGAGACTATTGTCTCCCTTGTGAAAATTATTTGCCTTCCGGTTGTTCCCGTCATAATTGGAGTGTTTTGACTCCACAAGATTAGCTTTAGGAAATACAAGCATGATTAGAGGGTTTGTCCTTAAGACGGTTTTCTTCCTCAATTTTGAGATGACCAACAAGTTCTTCAAGGGTAAGGTCTCTCTTTTTGTGCATAAGCTGGTTCCTATAGTCTTTCCAAGAAGGTGGCAGTTTCTCAATAAGTACAATAGCCTTGGTATACTCACAAATAACAAGTCCCTCAGCAGCAATATTGGTGCAAATAGTTTCATAGTCATGAACCTGGTCAATAATGGGTTTCTCATCATCTATCGTGAAATTAAGCCACTTACTAATACAGTAGCGTTTGGAACCAGCATCATCAACACCATATTTCTTTTCCAGGGTATCCCAAATGTCCTTAGCATGGTTATAAGTCATGTAAATATCAAGCAGTGCATTGGACATATAGTGTAATAACATCCCCTTACAGGTTATGTCATCCTTAGCAAATTTAGTCTCATAAGCCAGTTTCTCAGTCTCATCAGAAGGGATAACAGGATCATCAAGCACATAAGCCACATCAATTTGTTCAAGGTAAAATCTAACCCTGACAGCCCAACGTTTATAGTTTTTCGTCTCAAGAGACTCGATCTTAGACATATCAGGATTGGTCAGACGAGATGCCATAGCAAGAGAATAATACTAAATCACCTTTAAGATTGTTGACACTATCACGCAAGGAGACAGAACACAGAGAAAAAGTTAGAACGATCTTACTTGGAAAGGATAAACAAAGAAAAAGAATGTTGTGACGTGGAGAGATCCACTGTCCTTAAAGGTGATTTCGCCGCAGCAGAGGTGCAAACTTCCTCCCGACGACCACCCTCCAGGATTAACACAGCGCCACCCGATTGTGTGCACTCACAAGCAGACGGATGGAGTGACAGTACTTATCCCGAAATATTGGAGACGAACTTTGTGTAGAGAGGAAGATTGAATAATTGTGTATTCCTTAACCAGAAATAGAGGATTCATATAGTATAGAGGAGCAAAGGAAAAAACGGCAATGAAATATTCTGGGAGGAAAATATGGAGTGATAGCTGCGACAAAAACGGCAAGAATTGATTTGTCGTTACAATATGATTGCGTGAATCTCGCAAAGAAAATAACGGAACAAACCAGTCCCAAAAAATTAAAGCTGATCATAAAATGGACCGCAGGCCCGTGCCCGGCCAGGCCCGGCCGGCGCGCGTGTGTGGCTTGCCATTCTTCTAGCCCATTGCTCAACAAAGCTAAAATGAACATAATAGTATATAAACAAGGTAGGACCTTTATATTCTTTCTATGTGGGACTTGGGTATTTCATGAACAAAAAGCAAACAAAGAAATACTCCATAACTAAGGCTAACTTTGAGGCTTTAATTCCAACAGTTTTCGTGTAACAAATATTGTTTGTGTATATAACAAATATTGTTTGTATATGTAAAAATATTGTATGTGTTGTTTCCCCCTTATTTGTTATACGAAACATAAACAATATTTGTTATATATACAAACAATATTGATTACCCAAAAACTTATGTTAGATACATCTAACTGTTAGAGATTTGTCAAATCTCATATCATTATCCTTAGATATATTACAACAATAAATTGGACATCCACCAACCCTACTCATGTTTCACAATACTTTAATTTGTTTAATCATTTTTATAGTCATTTCCTCACAATAAATCCTACCCTCCACTCCTGCACACCATCACTTTTGGCTTATCATATACTACGAAGGAGAAAAGTTGTCATAAAAGAGCACCAAAATACTTAAATATATCACTTGTTAAAGACTTTTCCATGGTCAAGAGATATTGCAACAAACAATAGCAATTTGATGGGTCAATAATTGAGCCCTGGTGTACCACATGTCCAAATTTATGTCTATATCTAACCTAGTAAAGCCTCATAACTTTGTATGATCATGGAGAATACTAGTGGTGGTAAGCAGCCACTGTTATCACCCACCGTCGTTGCCGACGACGATGACAATCAAGTTACATCAACCAGAGACATTGTTGTGGGTGATGATGTTGAAGAGGATATCCCACTCATCAAAAGCCCTGAAGTTTTCTTCAAGGTGTATTGGTTGGAGTTGAAGAAGACCATGTATCTCGCTGGACCATCTACTTTTATGAATACCTGCCAATACTCCCTTGGCGCTATCACCATCACTATCTCCGGACAGCTTAGTACCCTCGACCTCGCCGCTTTCTCCGTCGAAAACTCTGTCATCGCTGGCTTCTCCTTCGGTATACTGGTATGTCTATATATCTAATATGTTCTAGCTAGACACCATAGTATGGTAGTTCTTCTTTATTAACTTAATGAAATATCGCTGAGTCAAAAAAAAAAAAAAAAAAACTTAATGAAATATCAAAGTAAATATAAACTTGTTAGATTGTTCATATTTAGCTTGTTTAACCAGCGCGTGACATTGGGCAATTGTATTGACTATTTTAGTGGTCGATATCATAGATTATTGTTGGTTAGGATGTTTGATAAGATTTGTTAGTATAGAAAATGGCTACGTTTAGGACTTAGAACAATTTTTTTTTTTAAAAAAAAGAGCTACAAAGATGGAATTTATCTCAGGTCTTGAATATCATCTCAATACTTTATCATCTATTTTTTCGATCTATCAATACTTTGCATCCTTCTTTTTGTGCAATCTCCAACATACACATTTAATTATTACTACTCCTATCCCTTTTAGTTTGGCCAAGTTTCATTTTTTATGCATGGTCCCTTTAAATTTATCTCATAGCATTATATAACTCACGTTACTTTTAAGAAAAGGTTGGGGAAAACAGAAAACCTCACGTCTTTTCTTTGCTCAACTCTTAATAAATGAAAATTTCCTTTTGAACAATTTTTTTTTTGATAAGATATTTGAAAAAAAAAATTGATAAGATATTTGAACAAACTTACGGGAATTGAACAAGTAATATCTTTAATGTGTTAATAAAAATTTAAAAGAAATGATTTCAAAAAAAATTTTAAAATAAATCAATAGTTTGAAATTTTACATCCAATCCAAAGTTGATAATACACGCATCATTAGTGTTTGAATGGTGAACTTCAACATCTGATCCTCCATTCATACGATTTCTCCATCACTTTTTTGTTTCATCTACCAAACAAGACCAAAATATTAATCCTTTTGTCTCATAATATAGTGCCTACTTTATATTTAGTGGGTCAAATTTTAAACTTTTTGACCAAATATTCTCACTAATATATACAAAAAAACCTATACATGTGGGATCTAGTTAGATTCACCTCAATATATACTTTTATAATATCAACTTTTTATATTTTTTATTAATACAAAATTAAAGATATTAAAGGTCAAAGTTACGGTTTAGAGACCGTGTAAAAAAAAAACAAGTACTATATTATGAAATGGACGCAACAAATTTGGACACACACTACTTGACTCGATTGAATAGAGAATCTTCTTATCAAAATTTGGAACACACACATAAGTGCTGTGTGACTCGATCGGCTAGAGAATTGCCTTTTCTCTCTCTCTTTAAATCCTATTAGAATATTTCACAAGGTGCCAAACTAACTGCCAATGATGTCTTCATCAAGACTAGATACTGATCACATGGGGTAAAATTGCTACTGCGAAGTTGTACTTACCTTTTTTAGTTTTGCTACTTACTTTTTACAGTATTACCCTCGTAAAAATGCTTCCTCCGTTTTTTCTACAGTAATACATTTGCTTGTTTAGTCAACATACAACGTTAAATAACATTGATATATTCAATTATTTGAAAACAAAATTAGAAAAGTTCATAATTTTAAGGATTTTTTAACAAGGATAATACAAATTTTTGGCCGTTCTCTCGCAATAATACAAACTTTTGATTATTATGTAATAATACAAATTTTACATCAAAATTCCTCCAATATGTCAAGTTGACCGTTAACCTGTAAAACAGGTAAAAAAAATTTTAAAAAACTCTAAATCTCTTCCTAAAAAATTTTCAAAAAACTCTAAAATCTCTTCCGCCTCCCCCCTAGCCAACCAACTAAAAATCTCCCCCACCCCCCTCCCCCCACCCTCACCTCCACCCCCCCCCCCCCACCCTCACCTCCACTCCCACCCCCACGGATGAAACCACCCTCACCACCCCCTCCCCCCACAATCACCCCCACCCCCCATGGATGAAACCACCCTCACCACCCCCTCCCCCCACCACGAAACCGCCTTCCCCAGCCACAAAACGTCCCCCACCCGTACCCAACTCCTCCCACCTCCAACCCCCCCCCCACCGGAAACCACCCTCCCAACCTTGAACCTCCCCCCGAACCGAACTCCTCCACCAAAGTCGAAGAAGATGCTGCCACCATCCCACCACCAAAAAATCTCCCTAGAAACCTAACCCACAACTACACAACCACAACCACAAATCCACGACCGCAACCGCAACGCGCAACCACAAATCCACAACCGCAACCGCAACGCGCAACTGCACAACTACAACTACAACCACAACCACAACCCACAACCACTAACCCACGACCACAAACCCACACCCCACAACCCACAAAGAAGGGAGATCGAAAGAGGGGAGAGAAAGGAGATCGAGGAAGGTGAGTTTGTCTTCACTAGTGGTGAGAGAGGAGGTTGGTGGCGGTTGTGGATTTGTGTTCGGCGGTGGAAATCGTGAAGTTTGGTGGTGGAAATTTGATCGAGTCTTGTGATTTTTACTTAATGAAAAATATAGCTACGTGGGACCTTATTAGATTTGTCTCGATATATTTTTTCATAATATCAACTTCTTATAAATTTTACATGTAGGAAATTAGAGACCTAAAGAAGTGTGTCAAGTATTTTGAAAGAAAAGAAATATTTGTTAACTAAGTATATTAATCAAATATGTATGTTTTGCAAATAAAAAAATTGAAGCTAGGGATGGGCAGTGCCTTGGAGACATTGTGTGGGCAAGCTTTTGGAGCAAAACGAATAAACATGTTAGGGGTGTATTTGCAAAGGTCTTGGGTGATCCTCAACACAACAGCACTCTTACTGAGCCTCCTCTACATCTTTGCAACCCCACTCCTTAAGCTCATTGGAGAAACTACTGCAATATCTGAGGCGGCAGGTATACTGCAATATCTTTGGTAGTCAACATACCTGTCCAATGTTTTGTGTTTTGATGGTCTAACTTTGGAACTTTTGATAATAATTTACATCTATATATAAAAAGTATGTTCATATAAATTTTGTTAACTTCGTTTTCATATGTATTTTTGTTTGTTAATTGATGGTTCAAAGTAGGGTTGTTCGTGGGTCAGGTTTGTGTGGTTTGGGATATAGCCCAAACTAAACCGCAAATACACGGTTTGACATTTTTGTAAACCAAACCACACCACTTTGCCCAAACCAATCCAAAACGCACCACGTGAAACGGTTTGGTGCAGTGCGGTTTAACCAATTTTTTAATCTGTGATATGAATTCTGTAATTGAAGGATTAAAATATTTATTTTTTATATTTTTGGCTATGGTAAAGTTTCTATAAACTTGTTGTTGCTGGAAAATAGTTAATTAAATAGTTAATTATTTAAAAATTGTTGGAGAAGTACCTCATAAATGACTAAAATATATGGTAAGAAGTTGTTGAAAACCCAATACATAGTTCATCTAGATAGTTTTTGCGGTGTACGGAGCAGTTTGGTTTTTACAAAGATTCAAACCACGATTTGCTTGAAATCACAAACCAACCCAATGTTGTGAAGCCGCAAACCAACCCAAACCACGTAAAAACGGGTTCGGTTGCGGTTTGGTGTGATTCAGATCATACTATGAACTGCCCTAGTTAAAAGTGTAGAAAGGAGAGTATTAGAATAATCTTTAAAAAAACGAATGAAGTATATATGGTCTTTAAGAAAATCCTGAATACCGTTGGACAGGCAGGGTTGCAACATGGATGATACCGCAACTATTCGCATATGCAATGGTATTCCCAATCATAAAGTACCTCCAGGCACAACGTAAGGTAATGACCATGGCGGGGATCGCAGGGATAGCCTTTATCCTACATGCCTTTTTCTCATGGCTGTTCATGCTCAAGCTCGGGTGGGGCCTCGCTGGAGGGGCTGCGGTGTTGAACATTTCGTGGTGGTTCATAGTGTTGACCGAGCTCGCTTACATTTTCAGCGGGAGGTGTGGAGAGGCTTGGAGTGGATTCTCTTTGAAGGCCTTTCATGACTTGTGGGGGTTTGTTAGATTGTCTGTTGCTTCTGCAGTGATGTTATGGTAATGCCTCTGTATCACTTCACTACAACTTCATTCATGTAGTCCACATCAAAGAAAAACACTAAACAGCTAAGGTTTTTTTTTTTTTTTTTTTTTTTTTTTTTTGATTAGGAAATTAAGTCGATCCAGAAATTGCTTTTTACTATCTACAAGCTACTCTATATGGAGAACAAAGTGTATATTAACGCTATACTTTTTGTTACTTACCTTATGTTAAGGGCAGTAAGGTCGTCAATAAGCTCTTTTTTCTCTTCGGAACCATTGGGTTAATACCAACTCATTTCCAAATATATTGATATTTTCATCGATTTCTTATATTAAAATGATCGTACGTTCCTACGAGGAAAAAAAACGAATTCCTAAAAAAACATTATTTATCTTACCCGACCCCTTCCTGCATTATAAATCGTTGATATAGAAAATGTACCATCCATTTTTTTTAGGAAATAAAGAGGAATCATTCGGGGCACTAGCACTAAGTTACATTTAAAGGGTGTTTTAAGAGAACTTTCATCATTGATTTTGGCTTATTTTCCAATCATTAAAATTAATCTTATGCACGTACAGCTTAGAAACGTGGTATTTTATGGCGCTGATTCTGTTCGCTGGGTATTTAAAGAATGCGGAAGTCTCGGTGGATGCCTTGTCTGTATGGTAAGACTGAGTGCACTTATTGGTTCATCTCTAATTGAATATTTATAATCTACAAAAGTAATTATGCTATTATAATCAAAATTCATTAAAATTGCTGGTTTGCTGCTTGATTTAAATGTTCTTTTAATGTGGAATTTCAGCATGAACATATTAGGATGGACAATGATGGTGGCTTTGGGATTTAATGCAGCAGTAAGGTTTGTGATAGTAGTTTTTTTAATCTTGCATGTTTTTATTTTAAATAATACTAAATGCACATCTTTAACTGTTGATATTTTAGGTGCAATGATCAATAATCATTTAAACAAAATACAAGGACCTTTCAAAAAAATTACAAGGAAAAAAACTAGAAACTAAACGTGGCAAAGTCACTCCACTACCAAGACGAATCCAAGAAGATCCCACACATATTTTTTCACTTATAAAATCACTAAATATGGGAAAAGTCTTATAAGTTTGACAAAAATATCCCAAGTAAGCAAGGTTAGCTTGTTTTGATAAGATTCATTAAAGGTTTGTAGTTATAGCTTTGTCAGAAAACATAAATGATATTGAACAGACCCTTAACTAAGAATTCAGTTTTAAACCCCGAAAATCGATATTTAATTTGAATGCATGGAACATGTCATTAAAAGATCTACTAACTGAGGTGCAATGGTTTGAGCTCCATTGACGCACTGTTAAAGATCTAGGAATTCTATTGATACTTAAGAATGTTGGAAGTACAATGTAGATTTTTAGCATATATTGAGGTCGACAACGACGTAGAGGAACCCAAAAATTGTTGGGCATATGGTGTCATATGGGGCTCAATGTGTGTGTATGGTGTGGAGATGAGGTTGCGTGAAGCTAGTTCGTCAAACAGCTGATTTGCAGGCCCACCCGATTAAATCGGGCAGTGCTACCCGATCGGGCGGTGTCGATCGTCTTGGCAGAGGCGTGGAAGCAGGGCGCCCGATGAAATCGGGTAGTCTCGCCCGATCGGGAAAAGTACCAAACTACTGGGCGAGCAACCGGGCGAAGGGCGCCCGATCGGGCCCGAGAGCAGATCTGGTTTGGCAATATTGGCCGCCCGATCGGGCGGAGGTTAATTTGACGCGAAGGTGCGATTTTCCGAGTTAAGTTATAATTAGGTTTAACCTAATGCGATAATTAGACCATTATTCATCATTATTCTCAGATTCAAGAGAGGAAAAGCTAGAGAGAGATCTTGGAGAGCTATTGTAACCTTCTTTTGAACATTCATCGATTCCTAGTGCATATTCGTGGTTTTTCTCCCAGTTCTAGGGTTTCCACGTTAAAAGTTCTCTTGTGTCTTTTATTGCTTTCGTTCTTTCGTTGTTCTAGTATTATATTGTTTGCTATTACTTGCTAGATTGCTATTCAATAGGACCTACAAGTGGTATCAAGAGCCAGGTCGGATTATTGTCTAGATCTAGAAGTGATTAACAATGGAGGATGCGAAGATCAGAATTGAGAAGTTTGATGGCACAGATTTTGGATATTGGAAGATGGAAATTGAAGACTTCTTATATCAGAAGAATCTGTATTAACCCTTGTCTGAGACGAAGCCTGCAGATATTGATGAGGCAAAGTGGAAGGTACTCGATAGGCAAGCACTAGCGGTGGTGCGTTTGACATTGGCTCAGACTGTGGCCTTCAATGTCAAGGATATCAAAACAACGGCGGGATTGATCAAAGCTCTGTCATATATATATATGAAAAGCCCTCGGCTATGAATAAGGTATATCTGATGCGCCGTTTATTTGATTTAGAGATGAATAATGGTAGTTCTGCTGCTGAACATATTAATGAATTTAATTCGATAATAAGTCAATTATCTTCGGTAAATATTGTCTTTGATGATGAAGTAAAAGCCTTAATTTTGTTGTCCTCCTTACCTGTTGCTTGGGAAACTGTAGTAACTGCTGTTAGTAATTCTTCTGGTAAAGAAAAATTGGTTTATGATGTTGTCCGTGATCTGATTTTGAGTGAGAGTATTCGAAGGAAGGAGAGTGGAGAATCATCTGGAGCATACAGTGCTGAGGGTAGAGGGAGGGGAAAACAAAAGGGAAAAGGAAAGAACTTTCAGGGTAGATCAAAGTATAGGGGCCGGAGTAAGTCAAAAGGCAGGGCTAGTATTACCTTAGTTGGAATTGTGGTGAGAAGGGTCATCCAAAGAGGGAGTGTCCACATCCCAAGAAGAAGGGTGGAAAGTCTGACCATAATGATAAACAAGAGGATAGTGATAACTCATCGATTTATTCTGCATCGAATGAGATTGAGGATGCTTTGGTCCTAAGTGTTGATAGTCCCATAGAGTCGTGGATCCTAGATTCAGGGGCATCGTTTCACTCTTCACCTATGAGGGAGTTGTTTCATGACTTCAAAGCAAAGAAGTTGGGTAAGGTTTATCTTGCTGATGACAAGACCTTGGATATCATGGGGAAGGGAGATGTGATTGTCGGGGCGCGAAGCGGGGAACTTTAAAACCGCATGATGTTAGGTACATTCCAGGCCTAGCAAAGAATCTGATTTCTGTGAGTCAACTGGACTCATGAGGCTACAAGATTGTGTTCTGTGAGGGGAAGTGGAAAATTTCCAAAGGTTCCATGATCTTGGCTATAGGTACTAAGATGGGAACACTATACACTATTGCAGGGTGTATAGACATGGTTGTTGCAGCTACAGTGGATGAGACTAAGTTATGGCATACTAGACTTGCTCACATGAGTGAGAAAGGGATGAAGATTTTAGGTTCAAGTGGCAAATTGTCAGGGTTGAAATCAGTTGACATGGAATTTTGTGAGAGTCGTGTCTATGGCAAGCAGAAAAAGGTGACTTTCACAAAAGCCAAGAAAGAGTTGAAAACTGAGAAGCTAGAGTTAGTGCACACTAATTTGTGGGGGCCTTCCCCAGTCAGATCCCTTGGAGGCTCACGTTACTTTGTTACTTTTATTGATGACTATAGCAGGAAGGTATAGGTCTATATCATGAAGAGGAAATCTGAACTTCATGAGACCTTCAAGAAGTGGAAGGCTGAGGTAGAGAATCAGACTGAAAATAAAATTAAGTGCATTAAGTCTGATAATGGAGGTGAGTATAAATTGGCAGAGTACACAAAGCTCTGTGAGGAGAATGGCGTCATTCTAAAGAGGATTGTTCCAGGGAAACCTAGACAGAATGGAGTTACTAAGAGGATGAACAGGACACTGACTGAAAGGGGTAGAAGTATGAGGTTGCATGTAGGGCTACTAAAACATTCTGGGCAGATTCAGTTAGTACAGCAGCTTACTTGATCAATAGGGGACCATCAGTTCCATAGAAGTTCAAGCTACCAGATGAGGTTTGGAGTAGGAAGGAGGTAAATCTTTCTTTTCTGAAATTATTTGGTTGTGTTGCTTATGTTCAATCTGAGAAACGCGACAAGTTAGACCCAAAGGCCGTTAAATGTTATTTTATTGGGTATGGTTCTGAGAAGTATGGGTATCGGTGTTGGGAACCTATAAGTAGGAAGATTTTGAGACACTGTTATGTCACATATGATGAGACTAAGGTGTACAAGGATGTTTATGGTGATAAATCTGAGATTGCTGAGCCAGTGGGAGTTCAGGAGGAGGAGTTTGTGGAGACTGAAGGCATTGATGGAAGAAATGTCATTGTTCCAGAACGGGTTGAGCAACATAGAGATGAGGCTCATACTCCTGCAGGGTCTGATTCAGATGAGTCAGATAACTCACAGCAAGGTAATTCAGATGGTGCTATTGTCACACCACCAAGAGGCTCCAGTCTTAGTACAGGGAGAATAGTCTCTCAAGTCGACTTGAGAAAATCCGCAAGGGTGTCCAAAACACCTAATCGATATTCTCCTTCTATGTTTTATTTGCTACTAACTGATGCAGGTGAACCAGAATCATATAAAGAAGCAATAAATTCGACTGACTCATCCAAGTGGGAGTTAGCCATGAAAGATGAGATGCAGTCCCTGGAAAAAAATCAGACATAGGAGTTGTCTGCATTGCCTACAGGAATGAGAGCACTTAGCAACAAGTGGATCTTCAGATTGAAGAAAGAGCCTGATGGAAGTGTCAGGTATAAAGCGAGATTAGTAGTAAAGGGGTTCCTACAACATGAGGGCATTAACTACAACGAGATATTTTCTCCTGTTGTGAACTTGACTACTATACGTATCTTGTTGGCTAGTGTTGCTGCTGAAAATTTGTTCTTAGAACAGATGGATGTTAAGACTGCGTATCTACATGGTGATCTGGATGAGGAGATCTACATGAAGCAACCGGATGGCTTTAAAGTTCGGGGAAAGGAGACTTTGGTGTGCAAGCTCAAGAGGAGCTTATATGGATTGAAGCAGGCTCCGAGACAGTGGTACATAAAGTTTGGCACTTTCATGTGTAGCAGTGGGTTCAAGAGAGCTAATAGCGACCATTGTTGCTATTTTCAGAGGTATGTAAATGACTATGTTTACTTACTTCTGTATGTTGATGATATGCTGATTGTTGGTACGAGCATGGAGGTGATAAATAGTGTGAAGGGAAAACTGTCACAGAAATTTGAGATAAAGGATCTGGGTGAATCTACACAAATCTTAGGTATGAGGATTTTCAGGGACAAGTCTACTGGCATGTTGAAGTTGTCTCAGGAAGATTACATTCTAAAGGTACTTAAGAGGTTTAATGTGGGAGATGCAAAACCCAGAAATTCGCCGCTTCCTAGCGACCTCAAATTGACAAGGGAGCATTCACCAACTATAGAAGAAGAAAAGGAGCGGATGGCCACTGTTCCCTATGCTTCGGCGGTTGGTAACTTGATGTATGCCATGGTTTGCACACGGCCGGACATTGCTTTTGCACTGGGAGTTGTGAATAGATTTGTTTCTAATCCAGGTGAGAAACATTGGGATGCTGTGAAGTGGTTACTAAGGTACTTGAAGGACACTTCAAGTATGGGGCTTTGCTTTTGGAAGAAAGGAGTGAAGCTTGAGGGTTATGTTGATGCTGATCTCAGTGGAGATATCGATACTAGCAAAAGCACGTCAGGGTATGTCTCTACTGTTGGTTGTACTGCAGTGAGCTGGATGTCCAAGTTACAGAAGTGTATCTCTCTGTCTACTATAGAGTCGGAGTATGTGGCTATGTCTGAGGCAGGTAAGGAGATGGAATGGCTTATTGGTTTTCTTGAAGAGAAGGGCATTAAACAGGAGAAAGTGGTACTTTACAGTGATAGTCAAAGTGCAATGCATTGGGTAAGAATCCTATGTATCATTGTAGGACTAAGCACATTCGTCGGCGCTTTCACTACATCAGAAGTTTAGTAGAAGGGGATGTGTTGTGTCTGGAGAAAGTGTTGGGTGCTAAGAACCCAGCGGATATGCTCACTAAGAGTGTGAGTTGTGACAAACTAAGGTTGTGCCGAACCTTAGTTGGCCTTCGGTAATTGTTGATGAAGGTGGTGCTTTAGGAATTGAGATGAATGAAAGGATGATGATGGTATAAGGTATTCTTCACTTAGACCTATCTCCAAGTGGGAGATTGTTGGGCATATGGTGTCATATGGGGCTCAATGTGTGTGTATAGTGTGAAGATGAGGTTGCGTGAAGCTAGTTCGTCAAACAGCTGATTTGCAGGCCTGCCTGATAGAGTCGGGCAGTGCCGCCCGATCGGGCTGGGTCGATCGTCTTGGCAGAGGCGTGGAAGCAGTGCGCCCGATGGAATCGGGCAGTCTCGCCCGATCGGACGAAGTATCGAACTACCGGGCGAGCGACCGGGCGAAGGTCACCCGATCGGGCCCGAGAGCAGATCTGGTTTGGCAATATTGGCCGCCAGATTGGGCGGAGGTTAATTTGACACGGAGGTGCGATTTTCCGAGTTAAGTTATAATTAGGTTTAACCTAATGCGATAATTAGACCATTATTCATCATTATTCTCATATTCAAGAGAGGAAAAGCTAGAGAGAGATCTTGGAGAGCTTTTGTAACCTTCTTTTGAACATTCATCGATTCCTAGTGCATATTCGTGGTTTTTCTCCCAGTTCTTGGGTTTCCACGTTAAAAGTTATCTTGTGTCTTTTATTACTTTCGTTCTTTCGTTGTTCTAGTATTGTTTGCTATTACTTGCTAGATTGCTATTCAATAGGACCTACAAATATAGTCTTAGTCCTTTCGAGATTTATAAAAGATCTAGATAAGTTTTGAGTTTGAATTATGTAAACAATTGGAATGAACTTAATGATAAATAAATTAGAAAGAGATTATTCATAATTAATATTCTTAGTGTTGAAATATATATGTTTTGAATTATCTAGTGCTTTTGTTTTGGGTTCGGTTTAGGCTCATTTTGTTTAGGTTAAACCCTATGAATCTGTAATCTGTATTCTCTCTCCTAAACCTAACAAAATCAGTTCTTTATGTTGTGTGGACATAGCTAACAAAATATTAGTGAACCACGTTAAATCTTTGTGTCGATTGTTCTTCAATTCTTTGTTGCTTTATTGCGTAACACTTAATTTACTAAAAGGGTTGTAATTTGAATTCATATTATACTTCTATCTATATTTATGTACCTGTCAAAAAAACAATCTATAATCCTGTACTGATTAAAGCATACATATGTTTTGAAGTGTAAGAGTATCAAATGAACTTGGAGCAGCACGTCCCAGAATGGCAAAGTTTTCAGTTTTGGTGGCGGTAACAACCTCCTTCTTACTGGGTTTAATAATGTCATCAATATTAATCATCTATCGAAAAGAATACCCAGCAGTTTTTATCAACAGTAAAGAGGTGCAAGATGTGGTGACTGACCTTACCCCAATTCTCGCACTTAGCATTGTCATCAACAACTTTCAACCTGTTCTCTCAGGTGTCTAAACATACTTTTTACTACCTTAATTCACTTGTTTTAGATCTCATTCTAGCTGTATGCGTTGCAATAATAATTAAACCTAGGCTAATTACAATCCAATATATCAATAGGTGTGGCAATTGGAGCAGGATGGCAAGCTTTGATCGCATATATTAACGTTGGATGTTACTACATTTTGGGAATCCCTTTGGGCCTCACATTGGGACATGTGCTTGGTTTGGGTGTCAAGGTAACTTCAAGCTCTTACCTTTCAACTTTAAGGTTAGAGGTTCAATTCCTATATCTTTTCCAGTAAGGATATTGTTGTGACATTTTGTCTAGGTAAAACTCTGGGTATCAACTTCAATAACTCAGGTTTCTTCATACAGAGTGTTTCCTTTATCTTATCCCAACACTCTCTAGGGACGTGTCATCTAGATATCTTCTGTGATCTACGACCAATTTATTTTCAAAAGTTCTATAAAAAGCTTAACAATATACTACCTCTATTCTTTTTTAGTTGCAACGTACATTTGATTATTTTAATACACTCCTCAAAATATAAATAAAACGGATGAAGTAATAGACTAAAAAGATATATATTAATATCTTTTACAATCTATGAACATTTACTAGATTTGATTTTTTGTAACTAAATACAAAGTAATATCTCTACAATTCTTGCAGGGCATATGGCTTGGGATGCTCGCTGGTACATGTGCGCAAACCATTATTCTATTTTCAATAGTCTACAAAACCAAGTGGAACAAAGAGGTAAAACAATCATACACCTCTCTTATTCATTCATATGGCTGGAGTAATTTCTATTTTTTTAAATTCTAATTTATGGGTTGGGGAAGAAGGATGGAGAAAAGTCTAAATTATATTGCGCACCGTGATATTTTTGCAAACACTAGTGTTGGTTGGGAAGGATGTCATGTAGTAAGTACTAGAAGTATTTGAATGTACAACTTGCTATAATTTAAGTGTAAGAATAATGATCTCTAAAATACAATTTGACTTGTGGAATTATTAATTATATGCAGGCTTCAATTGCTGGGGAGAGAATAAGAAAGTGGGGAGGAACTCAAGATGGAAACACCAAGCATGAAGACAAATTGAAAGACGCTGAAAGATGACAGTTTGGGACTTGATAATTTTGGTATGGAAATTTTTGGTGCCACAAAGAAAGATGGGATAAGTTGGAGCACTTCAGGGGAGTAGTAGAAAAAGCGTCCTTATAAAATTACCTGGGGACTACTAGTTATTTTATCTTGCATATCACCTCTTAGCATTGAATATCTTTTTTTTTTTCTAAGTAATTAAGATTTGCATTTCAAACAAAAACTTTACAACCTAAACCAAGAGCACTACATACAATCAATAGCAAGCTCTCTTAACCACATCTTATCACTCCTAGAAACTTTCTTTGGTCAAACACTATAAATTCTATCTATAATTGTGTGTTTTATCATATACAAATGTTTATGTACCATCTCAATCTTACTATTCCATAACACATCATTCCTTGCCCACCAAATCTGATAAGCAGTAGCACAGATCACAGCATTACTTACTTGGCGTCTAAATCTAGACCCACCACTATTCGCCACAACCATAATCAAATCATGAATTGCTCTACTCTGGTAACTAACACTAGTGGAGAAAAACGGAAGGATTGCGGTCAAAACAGCCCTAAGGGCTGCGTTTTTTACTAGCAACCCTTTCCGTAGCAGCCCTTCACCTAAATCTGATAAGCAGTAGCACAGATCACAGCATTACTTACTTGGCGTCTAAATCTAGACCCACCACTATTCGCCACAACCATAATCAAATCATGAATTGCTCTACTCTGGTAACTAACACTAGTGGAGAAAAACGGAAGGATTGCGGTCAAAACAGCCCTAAGGGCTACGTTTTTTACTAGCAACCCTTTCCGTAGCAGCCCTTCACCAAAAGTGAAGGGCTGCGGTTTTAAAGCGCAGCCCTTCACAAGGAAGGGCTACGTTTTAGGTCCAAAACCGCAGCCCTTCCATATTGGAAGGGCTGCGGTTTTGGGCCTAAAACGCAGCCCTTCTTTGTACAAAGGGCTGCGGTGTTTACCATAACCGCAGCCCTTTTGACCCCAAAAAATAAAAATAAAAATAACAAAAATATTTTGACAATTTTTTACTCCTAAATATATCAAGAAATTTACAATACGAAAAATCAAAAAAAGAATCAACAAACAAACAAAACGAAATTATTTATTAACAATCAACAAGAACATCAAATTACAATTTACAGTCAAAAAAACAAGAACAATTTAAGGCACTAACTATTAAAAAAACGAACAACAATAATAGTCGAAATTATATATCAACAAGAACGAGCGAAAATAAAAAAACGAAATTACATATCAACAAGAACAGTCGAAATTTACAGTAAGAAAAATGAACGAAAATGAAAAAAACGAATGAAAATGAAAAAACAGAAGAAAATAAAAAAAAAAACGAACGAAAATGAAAAAAAGCAATCGAAAATACAAAAAAAAATTATAGAGCTGAAATTACATGAACATTAATCAAAACAAAGATCAAGAAATTATAGATCTGAAAAAGAAAAATTATCACCAACGACGACGACGGCTTAAGCGGAGCTCGACGACGAGGAAGAGATGAGTGGAGTTCGACCGACGGCGAGGAAACCCCATCGAAGCAGCAGCATCCACGAAGCACCGGTGGTAGCAGGAGCACGATAAAGTCGTTGGTAACAGAAAAAAACGGCAGTACAGGTTTGAGGAGGAGGACGAGGAAAGAAGGGATGGGTTGTTGGTGTCGTCGACGTTGTTGGTTGAAGGGGCGGCGGGTGATAATTTTTCGTTGCAATGGTGAGGCGGTCAGGAGGTGGCGAGTGGTGGTTGCTGCACGGCGGCGTGGTGTTGCAGCAGTAGACAAGGGAGGGTGAGAGAGTGGAGGAGGGTGAGAGAGAAGAGGGAGAACGAAGGAGGCGTGAGATTAAGTTTGTGAGATTGAGTTTTAATTTGTGAGATTAAGTTTGTGAGATTGAGTTTTAAGGGCTGCGTTTTTATTACTTATAGGGTTGCGGTTTTCGGCTAAGCGCAGCCCTTCACTAAAAGGGCTGCGGTTTTTACATTGACCGAAGGGCTGCGGTTTTTGGGCTAACCGCAGCCCTTCAAAGGCTGTGTTTTTCAAAAAACGCAGCCCTTGCACCGCAGCCCATGCGTTTTTATCCACTAGTGTAATATTCAACCATCTCAAACAAAGCCTGATTATAGCCTCACTAAAAGAGCAAGAAAAAAATAA
This sequence comes from Beta lomatogona, assembly GCA_947646795.1. Lineage (NCBI taxonomy): Eukaryota > Viridiplantae > Streptophyta > Magnoliopsida > Caryophyllales > Amaranthaceae > Beta > Beta lomatogona. The sequence continues at coordinate 2,041,798 of CANSNZ010000958.1, read as the reverse complement.
ATGATTCTGAGTCTCTACTTCATCACCACACAGTTGGCAAATAGAATCAGCAACCACACCAATTTTACACAATCTCTCAGTTGTATTCAATCTGTCCAGCATCAACAACCAGCACACAAACCTATGCATTGGAACATTTAATTTGCTCCAAACAAAACCATACCAATAGACAGCAGGATGAGCCTCAATCATCCTTTTATAGACATCCTGAATAGAGTAAATAGTCATATTAATGACCTGCTGAAGAGAAAAGGACGCCTTCAATTAATCTTTAGCTAAACAAAAAAAATTCCAATACCAGCTGCAATTTTGTGGTGGCTTATATTCCTACCACTCTTCATCTTTAATATATACTTCATGAACCCAGCGAATCCACATATTGTCTTTCTTTGCAGCAATCGCCCACACATATCTACCAAGAGCAGCCTGATTCCATATTAGAATGTCTCTCATACCCAAACCACCTTCATTTTTAGGGATGCACACCCTATCCCATTTCACATTCCCAGGTTTCTGACTAAAATATTCCCCACTCCACAAATAAGCTCTGCACATTCTGTTAATCTCTTGCATAATTTTCCTTGGAATAATCAGAATTTGGGCCCAATAAACGTGCAAACTCATTAACACTGAGTTTATCAAACAAAGTCTACCTTGATAAGACAAATGTCTACTGCTCCAACATCTTATTCTAGCAGACATTTTTTCAATCAGGCTATCACAATCTTTTGCACTAATTCTTTTATAGCAGATGGGAATTCCAAGATATCTAAATGGAAACTTACCCAAACTGAAGCCAGAAACATCCAATAATCTCTTCACCTCCTGCTGACTGAACCCTACTGTATAAAGCTCGGTTTTTTGCTTATTGGCTTCAAGATCTGACACCTCTAAGAAATGAGTAAATCCTTGCAGCATAAAGAGCACATAACTGAAATCACCTTTACTGCACAGGATAATGTCATCAGCAAAGCAAAGATGATTTAATTGAACACCAGTGCATCTTGGATGGAACTTAAACCCATCTCTTTCTCCCACTATCTTCATGGTCCTGCTAAAATAATCCATACATAACACAGATAACAAAGGAGAAAGAGGGTCTCCTTGTCTAAGACCCCTCTTTCCCTTTGAAAAATCCTACCAAGGAACCATTAATCATCAATGAAAAACTGGGAGATTTTACACTTTCCATCACCATTTCAACAAATTGTTCAGGGAATCTCAGAGCAATTAATAAATCTTCTAAGAAGCACCAATCAATTGAATCATAAGCCTTCTTCAAATCCATCTTGATTATGCACCCTGAAGCATTCCCATTCCTCCCATAGTTTCTAACAATGTCTTGGCAAATCAATATATTATGAGCAATGAATCTACCCTTTATGAATGCACCCTGATTTGCAGCAATGATCTTAGGTAAAACTTGACTCAATCTAGAACATAATAGCTTCGTAATGCATTTGTAAAGAACATTGCAACAGGCTGTTGGTCTAAATTCAGTTACACTACCAGGACATTTAACCTTTGGAATCAAGGCTAAAATAGTGTGGTTTACCTCTTTTAACAATCTCCTTGATTGGAAAAAAATCAAGTATAGCAGCTACACATTCTTCACCAACTACATCCCAAGCATCCTTGTAGAAGTAGGAACCATATCCATCAGATCCTGGTGACTTGTCACCAGGAATAGAATATAATGCAGCTTTGAATTCAGCAGAAGAGAAAGGAACCATCAAGGCATTTCTCTGATCTTCATTCAAAACCTGTCCTGCTTGTACAACTTCATTCTGAATTGCACTTATACTCTCTCTATCAGTACCCAGAATGCTTATGTAATACTGTAAGAAAGCATTATTCACCTCTTCAGGACTGTCAACCCAATTACCATTCATATCTACTATTCCATAAACAGTGTTTGGCAGTCTTCTAGCTTTAATAGCATAATGGAACAACTTGGAATTTTCATCACCAGATTTAACCCATGCTAATTTACTCTTCTGTTGAAGGAAAGAGATATATTTAGCATGAACCTTCTTATATTCCTCTGCTAGTTTCTGTTCAAGATCACTAGCTTGCATGCTAGTAGGATTTTGATGTAAAGCATTGACAGGCTAAAGTCGTATCACCTTATCAAAAATAACCTAAGGTCCACTAACAAGTAGTCAGGGAAGTCAGATCGAATCCACAGGGAGAAAGTTTTATTATCGTATCTGAATTCTAATATTATGCTAACTAAATCAGTTGAAAATGGGTGTGTGACTAAACTAATAGGCAAATGACAGAACTAAATATGAAGGTAAGAATCAATTAATAAAGAACTAGGAATGGATCACTATGCATACAATTTGGGAAATCAGAGACGAATAATAATCACCCAATAAGTCAATTTATCTAGGGCACATGTAATTTCTCTCGAACATTACCTCCCTCAAAGATCACCTAGCCGCTCTCGCATGGTCAAGGATCGCTATGCCTAATGATTGAAAGCCTATACGAAATCTCTCCTCTCGAAGCAGATTCAATATTGCGATAATAGAAATACAAATCAGGCCTAATTCATAAATCTAGCCTAAACGATTCAATCACAGGAAACAATTGAAATAAAGGATAATTATACTAATCTATCAATCCCTCATTGCATACATAGATCCCCACAATCCTAGAAATAAAACTACTCACTCATGCTTGAGAACACAATAACAAAATCCATGTAAAAATTCATACTTTGAACTATTGCAAATAATTAAGAAATCAATCTAATCAATAATAGAGAGAGCAATAAAGAAAGATTACCAAATTGAAGAACTATATTGAACTTGCAAATAATCCAAAGGTTTGATCTTGAATCCACAATGAAAAGTAGTAAAACTAGGGTTCTTGAGAGAAACTATGAGAAAATAAGGACTAAAACCAGATGAATAAAAGATGTTCTGATTTTCCTCATTTATACTAAGTAGTCCGACATTCATTAAATGAGTGCGCGGAGTTAGCCGCCAGATCGGGCCAAGTCAGCCCGATGCTATCGGACTCAAAGCAACAGCAGAGCTCCAAAACTAGACCTCGCCCGATTCAATCGGGCCGACACGCCCGATGCAATCGGGCGGCCCAGCAGTTGTAAGCATTGCGCCCAAACCATTGCTCAATCACGCCCGACGGAATCGGGTCGCACCGCCCGATCGGGCGACTCAACGAACTAACGAACGGGCGATAGCTCCCGATCGGGCCCGCAACAACAACTGATTATCTCTTGCCAGCGCCCGATCGGGCGTGTCCTGCCCGATTTGATCGGACTCATATCCGGTTCTTCCTTCTTGGCTCTAAACGCCAAGTCTTCAATTCTTCTTTGCTCAAGGATCCCATAAAGTATCCTCGGGACTTTGAAACTCCGCATAGAACCTCTCCAGTCCAGTGTAATGGTCAAATAATAGTAGAAAATAGGGAGATAACTCCCTAAAACCTGCAATATGACACAGAACAGAAAACCACAACTAGATGGAGAAAGTTAGCGTGAAATGGCTCCTAAGAGCACCATTGATACACATTTTAGCTCAAATATAAGGGGAAAAACTCTATATAAAACCATAACATCAAACTCCCCCAAGCTAAACCTTTGCTTGTCCTCAAGTAAAGCATAACATGAATAAGAATAGGATTGCTTCACCCCTTAGATCGGGAATTTTAAACTCAATTATTTCCAACTCAAAATCGTTCAAGCAAGCAAAATTCAAGTTCAGTTGCTCAGATCACCTGACTACCAATCACTTAAGCAAACCATCAAATGCAGCTGCCCTACATCTCATACAAATATTGAAAAGGTGCTCACCGAGGTGTCACTCCTCTCAATTTTGTGGCAGGCTAAATATGTGCCCGATCGCTCACCAATCCAACCATAATAGCCCTTCCCACTCACACTCTCATGTGTTTAGAAAGGTATAATATCGCTCATCCTAATCGGGTCGACTCAAATAACAAACTTAGTCTTCAACTTTGGCATATTGACTCAGTATTATTCCAATAAACAATCAAACATGTGCTCAAAAGGTCTTTCTCAGGGTTGTAATGGGGCTCGGGTAAAGGTACGGAAATTATTTAGGGAATGTGGTGGAAAAGCCAAAAAAGGGGAGCAAAGAAAACACTAGTAGGACTAGGTGTGGTCGAAACAACTCCCATGGCATCAACAACATAACCAAGATAATAACCAACTCTGAAATTTCACGAACCAACCAATAATTGTCTCTTTCATCATATATTCCAATGCTTTGAAAGTTAATGAGTGAAGATCATAGAAATTTTTCAAATTTTTCCCTATCATTTTTCACTTTATTTTTCCTTTTTTCTTTCTTTTCTTTGTACCAAAATATCATTATTTTCCAACCACCCTACGGAATCAACCACACAATATAATATCAACTTAACAAATGCTCCCCCAAGCTAGGCTTGGGACAATAGTCATTGTAAAGGCTCAAGGTGTGTAATGTGGCTTAATATAGATCCAAAAAGAAGTCATTAGGCTCAGTGGGGGTAGGGGGGAAATGATTCATTAAACAACTCTGAGGCTTAAAGATTAAACAAATGAACGCCTCTATCACAGCACAAGTCCAAAGTCACCAGAAATCAACGAGTACAATGCCAAAGCCAAGATAAGAATGCTACGAGGAACTAACACACAAGAATAGACCGGATATAGACATAAATCCGAGGGCTAGAATGAATCCTCACAATCTAACCAATTCAAGCATGCAGTTAAAATAGGCACTTTATCATCAAAATTCATTAAAGATCAAGGCAATCAGAGATCACATCACAACATCCCAATCACAAATGCCCAACTATCCAGTATAATGAGTTAAATCGTTTTTCAGAACAAAGTTCGGGGTACAAGGAAGCAATCAATCTATTCATATTCAACTCGTATTTTTGTGTTTTTTTTTCCAGCTATATGTCATTTTTTTGTGATTTTTCATTTTTTTTCAAAGCAATTAAACTAACTTAACTAACCTAAAAAGCAGTAAAAACAAAAAGAAAAACAATACTAATACTTACAGAAATCCTCCCCCAAGCTGAACTTGGCAATGGCCTCATTGCAACAAGGGGAAGGAAATATATAGTAGACAGGGAAGTCAGGATCGAATCCACAGGGAGAAAATTATATTATTGTATCTGAAATCTAATATTATACTAACTAAATCAGTTGAAAATGGGTGTGTGACTAAACTAATAGGCAAATGACAGAACTAAATATGAAGGTAAGAATCAATTAATAAAGAACTAGGACTATGGATCACTATGCATACAATTTGGGAAATCAGAGACGAATAATAATCACGCAATAAGTCAATTTATCTAGGGCACATGTAATTTCTCTCGAACATTACCTCCCTCAAAGATCACCTAGCTGCTCTCGCATGGTCAAGGATCACTATGCCTAATGATTGAAAGCCTATACGAAATCTCTCCTCTCGAAGCAGATTCAATATTGCGATAATAGAAATACAAATCAGGCCTAATTCATAAATCTAGCATGAATGATTCAATCACAGGAAACAATTGAAATAAAGGATAATTATACTAATCTATCAATCCCTCATTGCATACATAGATCCCCACAATCCTAGAAATAAAACTACTCACTCATGCTTGAGAACACAATGACAAAATCCATGTAAAAATTCATACTTTGAACTATTGCAAATAATTAAGAAATCAATCTAATCAATAATAGAGAGAGCAATAAAGAAAGATTACCAAATTGAAGAACTATATTGAACTTGCGTATAATCCAAAGGTTTGATCTTGAATCCACAATGAAAAATAGTAAAACTAGGGTGCTTGAGAGAAACTATGAGAAAATAAGGACTAAAACCAGATGAATAAAAGATATTCTGATTTTCCTCATTTATACTAAGTAGCCCGACATTCATTAAATGAGCGTGCGGAGTCAGCCGCCCGATCGGGCCAAGTCAGCCCGATGCTATCGGGCTCAAAGCAGCAGCAGAGCTCCAAAACTAGACCTCGCCCGATTCAATCGGGCCGACACGCCCGATGCAATCGGGCGGCCCAGCAGTTGTAAGCATTGCGCCCAAACCATTGCTCAATCACGCCCGACGGAATCGGGCCTATAACACCCCTGAATTTCGAGTTACTATCTAAACTAAATGATATTAAAATTTTACAGAAAATTCGGCAGAGCTCCGTTTGAAATATGGACTGCCTAAAATAAATTTAGGACTGGCGTCCGAATTATTATAAACCTGTTTCAACAAAACAACAATCCATATTCCAAATTCTCAACAACTCCACCCAGCTCAAATACCAACGAAATTCCTGTTTAACTACTCGAAATCCAAACGTGTTATTCCACGATTATTACGAGAATAATTGCTAGGAAGAACTACCTGCACCAAAACTAAATTAAAACTTAATTTAAACTATTACAACCTAACCGAATAAGGATTTAGGTGGATTAATATTTACAACCCTAAGTCCCAAAAAGGTAAATAGTGCAGCGGATAAAGAATACTATAACTTTAACCAGTAATAGTTGGTGAAACGTTGCTCTCAGCCCACACCCCACACCCAACATGTAAGATCTTCATGTACCTGCACATATCGGGCATGTAGTATCGCCCAAACCGGGCCGAGCAAGATTCATACAATAAAGCCAAACATATATGCAGGTAGGATAATAATATATCCTACAAATCATCTTTTTTTGAATCAAAATAATAAGTAGCAAGCTTTATAAAACCTTTTCTTGTATTCCTTTCTAAATCAAATCCTTTCTTTATTTTCCTTAAAACAAATCATTTCTTTCCTTTACCCTCACAAAGAGGGAGTTATAAATCTATGGAATGGAATAAACTTTCCTTGCCTTTGGGCTAGCTAGGCCCTCCGGATAACTATTAGACAAAGACCCCTAGTGTGCACACCCTACATACGGCCAAACCGTAGCAGAATTATCTAAGTCCGAGGTACTGATCAACGTACCCCCCAACTATTCTGAAATGTCGAGAACATCTCGACAAGGTTCCAATTCCTTGAGACGCCCCAAAGGCAATCCCAACCGTTTCAAAAACATAAAACTATCCATAAATCTCTTTCTGTAATTATTCTATAATTCAAGGTTTGAAAATAAATTGTTTGTATTAGGAGGAACATCCTCCTATTCAAAACCAACTATCTGTATTAGGAGGAACATCCTCCTATTCAAAACCAACTATCTGTATTAGGAGGAACATCCTCCTATTCAAACCAATCTAAACTCAGGAGAGATACATACCTTTATAATCTTTTCTCGTAACAATGAAAGTTATCTTTTGTAGACTTTTCTCATAACTATTAAAGATTTGAGTAAAGAATCTTACCTCTTACGAATCACATCAAAACAACCATCTCCAAAACGACTCTTAGTGAACTGAAAAGCTACATAATAACATATATGTATTCAATAAATAATAATAGACTTGGCTAACTAGTAATGAGCTTTAACTAACTCTAGTTTTATAAAATATGAGCCTCTTACTTCAAATGACATAACTAACTAATACTAACAATACTAAAAATCTCTTTTTGTTTATACTAAATCAACATTAATATTCCTATTATACTTTAGACACTCAAAGTCCATTAATTAAACATTCATAAGAAAACATTGAAACTTAAAACATTCGAAACTAATATACAATTTAGGAAAAATTCACATAATTAATCCCAACTTTCACTCATCTTCCCAAATTAATCCCAACTATTAATTATTCAGGAATAATCCCAACTTTAGGGGTGAGTTTCTCAAAATAATCTGAATTGTTATTTTACTTATTTTCGTTGATCCATTTTGGGATTATTTTGGGGTAGAAAAAAATATTTCGGATCATTTTGAGAAGGTACACTTGAAACTTGGGATTATTCTAGAATAATCAATAATTCGGATTATTTTGAGAAAATGGTCAATAGTTTGGATTATTTATGTGAATTTTTCCTACAATTTATTAATTTCAGCAGAAACTTAAAATGGACATAACTTCCTCCTACGATATCCAAATCAAGCGTTTCTTGAGCCTATCTTGAGTAAAATTTCGATACGAACAACTTTTGTGAAATAGTATTTTTGCTAAAAATGCCCAGAAATTTCTTAAAACTGCCTTTTACGAACTGACGGGTAATTTATACGAACTTCACCACAAATTTCTTTGAACAAGAAGTTTACTTAACGATCCATTAATCTAACTAACTACTAAACACCTAAATAAACATTCTACCCATTCAATTACACACCCAAACAATTAAAATCAAAAACCCCCAATTCAATTTATCTCAAGAACTCTAACTTCTTAACCTTGGGAAAAACTGAAATTAGATTAAGAACTTAACTTACCCACAACTATGGAAGATTAAGGATGAAGTAAGCCTGGAGATTTGATCATAAAACACGCCCTAAACGCCCCCATACGAACAAAACGCTGCTCTTACTCCCTCCTCTTCGTGTGCCTTCTTTCTCTCTTCCTTCTTGTGCATACTTGCATCTGCTTCGACGCCATCGACGCCACGAATGGCTCGCCGGAACCCGCCATCCTCCACTTCCTCTTCTCTCTCCTTCGAACTCCCTCTGGGTTTTGTTCTTCTTTTTCTTTCCTTTCCTCTCTTTCACGTCGTTTTCTTTCTTTTGTTTTCTTTTGTTTTCTTTCTTTTGCTTTCTTTTCTTTTCCTTTGGTTTGGGAGATAAAAACTAGGAAGCAGTAAGTAACACTAACACTCTCTCATTTTCTTTTACTTTCCTTTCTTTCTTTTTTTTTTTTTCTTTATAATACTAATATAATTGTAGTTAGGTACTTAATCTAGGGAATTTAGGAATTAACTTTTGACCCCTTTTAAGGTAAAGTCAATTAGTGAGAAGTAAAATATATTTAATAAGAGAATATTTTAGTTTATTTTTAGAAACTATAATAATATAAATAACTACTAAACAGTATAAGAATACGGGGTGTTACAGGGCCGCACCGCCCGATCGGGCGACTCAACGAACTAACGAACGGGCGATAGCGCCCGATCGGGCCCGCAACAACAACTGGTTATCTCTTGCCAGCGCCCGATCGGGCGTGTCCTGCCCGATTTGATCGGGCTCAGATCCGGTTCTTCCTTCTTGGCTCTAAACGCCAAGTCTTCAATTCTTCTTTGCTCAAGGATCACGGAAAGTATCCTCGGGACTTTGAAACTCCGCATAGAACCTCTCCAGTCCAGTGTAATGGTCAAATAATAGTAGAAAATAGGGAGATAACTCCCTAAAACCTGCAATCTGACACAGAACAGAAAACCTCAACTAGATGGAGAAAGTTAGCTTGAAATGGCTCCTAAGAGCACCACTGATACACATTTTAGCTCAAATATAAGGGGAAAAACTCTATATAAAACCATAACATCAAGCATTCTGAGCTTCTTTCAAGGCTATACTAGCCTTAGTATCACAAATGTGAATTTGTGAAAAGCCTTCTCTATTCAACTCTTTTAGCATGTGTTTCACTAGCTTGAGTTTTTGCACAATATGAAACATAACACAACCATTAATATGCACACTCCAAGCTCTTTTCACCTTTTCACTAAAATCCTCCACCATGCTCCACATGTGGAAGTGTTTAAAGGGAGCTTTACTGACTTTAGTTTCCTTATGAACTTTGATCAAAACAGGAGTATGATCAAAAATTCCTTCATTCATAAACATAGCCTCAGCTTTAGGAAACTTATCAATCCATTTCTCATTTCCCAAAATTCTATCCAATTTTGAAAACACTATGTCACTGCCCTGCTGTTTGTTATTCCAAGTGTAATTTTCATTGCTGAAACCCCGTCTTTTTGGCAGGGGGAACAAGCAACGGGTGAGCGAGCTAGCGCGAAAGCCTATAGCGTTAGTTAACATCCAGCAGACTTGATATCTTCTAAACCACAATTAGCAACACATCTTCTAAAAGGGAACATTTCACTATCTCTCACACTAGAACCCACCCTTTCATCCTTATCAAAACATAGTTGAAGTCACCTCCTACCACCCAAGGATCCTCCATACTATCAGCAATCTCCATCAATTCAACCCATAATCTTTCTCTATCTACTGCATGGTTAAAAGCATATACAAAAAAGCAACAAAAACCATCTTTAGCTCCAGTTGGTTTAACAAAACAATGGATTAATTGAGCACTAATCCATCTAATATCCACCTGAAAACTCAGTGGATTCCAAGCTAGTGTTACTCTTCCACCAGGATGATGAGAAGAGTTTGAGCAAAAACACCAACTAGCAAACAGATTTTGATACATCTTCCCCATATTTTTTGCCTTCACTTTAGTCTCAATGAGACTAACCATTCCAAGGGATCTCATATTAATAATCTTCTTTACTTCCTTCTGCTTTGCCAAGCAGTTGATCCCCCGGACATTCCATATCATAATACCATCCATTTGTCTCAGGAGGTTCCCCCCTCCTGCTGCATTCCCCTACTTCTGCCACACATGACACTGAGCCAACCATCACCTGATCTTCAGTCATTGCATCCAGAACATTGAATGAGTTGTTAACACTAATAGGTCCAACAGGTTGCATACTCCTTCTTGCAGACTGAGTAACCACCTGGAACTCTGGTTCAGTAGCTTCCACAACCTCTTGCTCCACCACAGGCTGGACTCTAACTTCTTTTGCCTTCCAAACTTGCCTCTTCACTCCCTTATTACACACATCTGCTACATGTCCCATTTTCTTACAAACAGAACATATCACTAGTTTCCATTCACAAGACACCTCAATCACAACCTCTACTCGATTCTCATTAATAAAACTCAATTGATCAGGAAATTCCTCGTCAATCTTAACCTCAATCATCACTCGAGCAAATTGCAACTTTTCGCTCTTCACTGTTGCAGCATCAACTTTCACAAATTTACCTAGAGAGCTCACCAATTTACTCAAGCATCTCTCACTCCAGTACTTAAAATCCAATCGCAATTGAATCCAAGTCGGAATGACATCAAAATGATCCTTCGTAATATCCATGTCCTGTTCCCATGCTCTAACAATCATCGGTTTATTATCAAAGAAAGGAACATAACTAGCCAGAACTAAATCCTTATATTCCATTGACAAAAAACACACAATATAAACACCATTCCTCAGTAAAGCAACTTTATCTACTCCATCATTCTTCCAAATACGCCTAATAAATCCTTCCATAACATATAGAGGAGGACTAGCCCCAACAACATAACAAATAACAGAGGAATTCCATAAATCAACCTCAGATTGAACATCATCTAGTTCAATTTTCACCAGATTCTTCACAATACAAACATTATCATCATGAACAGATGGTTCAGAATCTACCTCATTATCAGACATTTGTAGATTGGAACCGGTTTGATTTCACACACTCTCCTATCAGCAACTCCACTCTTCCTTCGCTGAACATCATTCGTCGAAGTGTGAATAGCTGATAACCATTCCGAAAACAATCTATGAGTATGCATATTGTCTTTGCCGACACTCGAATTTCTTCCTCCTCATTAGGCTTCTCCAATTAGAAATCCATAGCAAGAACACCAAGGATCTCATCCATCGATCTTGTTTTTTTTGCATTTGAATCAGATATCGGACCTTTTGGCTTTCGATTGCTAGAATTAACCGTCTTCTGAACTTTAGAATTTCTCGCCATGGCAGAGAGAATTCTAGAGAGAGAAACACTCTAGCTGCTTATGAGGTCTTAGCATTGAATATCCTCTTAAGCTCTAACTTGTAAAATTTTGTGAAGATTTTGCTACTACCTCCGTCCCAAAAAGATCTGAACACTTATTGGGACACGTAGTTTAAGGTGATAAGTTATAGTGTGATTATCAAATGTTATTTTATTTAAAAAGTAGATGTGATAGGAGTTGGTGGGGTATTGTTTATTAGAGGAGAGAGAAAGTTGGGTAACTTTTTATTGATAAAAGGTAGAGTGTGGGCCAAAGATGTGTAAAAGAAATAATATATTAATAGTGTAACCATGCCAAAAATGGAAGTGTTCAAACTAATTTGGGACAAACATAAAAAGAAAGTGTTCGGACTATTCCCGGGACGGAGGGAGTAATTAATTCCTTTTGTTTACTTTAGATCTGATACTAAAGGAACATACATGGGACTACTAGAATCGATAGATTTTATGACAGCTTTGTAGAAGTAGGAACTTGAATAACTTATGGAACGTTGAATCTTTTCTCTATCTCCCTCTCACACACATCTCTCCTTTTATTCTCTTGTTTGCTCTCATATATTTCTTCTTTGTCTCCCTCAATCTCTCCTTTTTCATCTCCATATCAACTTATTTTCCCTCAAACTTTTCTTTTTCTTTCCTTAGTTCCCCCTCAAATGTTACATCATCATCAATATTTAAAGTTATAGTGGAGGAACATAAATTAAAGGATTTGGATATATGGTGAACTGAATATAAAGAAAAAGGTATGAAATATGATATGAAAGGTTTGGAGGAATTTTTGAGATCTTTAAAAATAAATGATGGAATAAGAGGTTTGATAATTTAGAGAATGATATTGCTCGTTTATACACATAATTGGACATTCACATGTAATGCACTTGGTGTGGGTGGAATGTATAACAAATGAGTTCTTTGAATGAAAGAAACTACACTTTTTATTTCCTCTTCCTTTTGACTAACAATTAGCAATATGGACAATAAGAGTAATATTACAAAGAAATCAGTGAGCCATCTTTTAAATTTAACTCATGACTATGCATAAAACATAGAAACAATTGTGGTGACACACATTCATATGGAAGACATTTCACAAAAGCTCTACATATACACGCTAGATGAATTTGCCATTTAGAGAAAAACAAGACATCATAACTTACTTAACAAAATCATCTCTACAATTTTTATATGCCTTTTGAGTGAGAGAAATTTAAATACTTCACTAGATAAGCGCAAGGAACAACAGGTGCCATATATTGTTCCCCCTCACTTTGGCAATCATAACGTCTAATTATTAGAATTAGGAACCCACATTTTCATGAGTTCCTTTCTTGAACACACATTTGACTTATTAATACATAACTCAGTTTTAGACTTAAAATCAGATTTGGCCATTAGACATAACTGAGCAGTTCCTTTGTCCCAAAGTTCCTCAACCTTATTATCACTTTGGTTTTTCAATATTCCAAGTCCTTTATAATCATCTAGTGTTTCCAACAATAATTCAATTAATTTGGCTTTCAACGGCGATTGAAGAGTAGTGGAATTTACCTTATTAGATGGAACTTTATCAGTTTCATTTAATTTTGCCAAGAGACAGAGGTTGACAGTCTCTTCATAAGGTTGTTCCTCTTCGTCTTCAGAATCCGTTTCTCCCCACGCGTTTATCATGGCTTTCTTGAAGTTCGGTTTGGCAAAAGTCCACTTGTTGTATCTATCTCTGGATAGTTCCTTGCTTTACCTTTTCCTTTCTCATTTTCCCAATGAGGATAGTCTCTGATTTGATGATCAGTATCTCCGCATTTGAAGCAGCCATTTTTAGTTTTGGCACTAGCTGGTTTTCTAGCCGAGTTCCTTCCTTCATGGTTTCCAGGCCTGTAGTTCCTGTACACCCTCTTCATCTTTCTGGCAAGCATGACAGCTTCTTCTTCATCAGGTTTTGACTCATCAAGTTCCTCTGCCTTAAGAGCTAATCCTTGGTTCATGTAACTCACAGGGACAGTAGTTCCTAGATGCAATTCTTGGGTCATCAAAGATCCTGCCAATTGTTCAATACTGAACGACTTGGTAAAGTCCTTCGTTTCGAACAAAGCGGTGACCTTTGTTCTCCAACAATCATCTTGAGGCATGCTCCTTAGGATTTTCCTAACATGTTCATCGATGGAAATAATTCTTCCAAGAGAAACTAATTCATTAGTGATGTTACTAAAACGTGTAAACATTTCCTAATAGTTTCTTTTGGTTGCATTTCAAATTGTTCATATTTCGACATTAACACATCAATTTTGGAACACTTAACTTCATTGGTTCATTCACGGGTTACTTGAAGGAGATCCCAAATTTGCTTTGCGCTCCTGCACCCCATTACTCTATTATGTTCATGAGGTCCAAGACCACAATACAATATTTTGACAACCATAGCATTGATTTCATATTTTTCAAAATCTTCTTTTGAAAATTCAGTCATTGGTTTAGGAACTACCTTGTTTTCGGCATTGGTTGTTGTTAACTCAAAGTCACCTACTTCGATGACTCTCCAAACTTGGTAGTTCTCAGCCTTGATAAAAATTTCCATACGATTTTTCCAATACGTATAGAATTTAACGGTGAACAATGGTGGCCTCAGCGTGCAGTAACCTTCCTCGAGTTTCTCTTGAGTGTTCATATTTTTCAGGAACTTTACTCAACAAGGTTTCCTGTATTTCGTGAGCTCCGGCTCTGATACCAATTGATACTTCAATAAGAACACGTACAAGAGGGGGTGAATTGTACTTGGAACTTTTAGCAAAGTTTCTTGCCTGAATTTTAAAACAACAAAGGAACAGTAATCAGAGAGACAGAGAAATATAAAATTGAGGAAACTTCTTGAACCTTATCAAGAAGGGAAAACCTCAAAAACTTATATTATTGTAACAACTCTATTACAATCACTCTCACAGTAGTCCCCTTCGATTACTGTAACTCTACTCTCTCTAACTTGACTTCCTCTTGAACTCAAGTTCCCCACAGTAATCCCCTTTGATTACTGGAACTCTTCTCTCTATTGCTTCTACTCCGAAGCCTACACTCACTAACTTAGCTCTAAGTCTTACAAGAGTCACTCAACCCTTGAACCCCAAATTACAACTCAATTTGTGAAACACACTAGTATATATATTGAACTTAGATATTAAGGAACTTAGGAATAACTCACTTAATAATGCAACTGACCTTTTAGAAAACACTTAAGATTTAGCAATAGAAATATGTTTTCAGTTGGTGGTTCATAATGAGAAAGACTTCTCCTTTTATAGTGAAGTATTCTTAGGTTAGTTCCACTTATTCCTCAACTAAGTGTGAATCCCACGTTGGATTATTTGTCCAACGTTCACACTACTTGTGGAACAAGCAAGGACTTTTTCAAATACACTAACAGTAAGTGGTTTAGTAGTTGAGAAATATAAGGAGAGAACTTAGGAAATTAGTTTTTACTTGTTCAGTAATCAAAAAATATTTTTATTAGAAAATAAAAATTGTTTTATTTATTTGTAATATTTTCCTAAAAACTCTCAGTTAAATATTTTCAAAACCACTTGTTGCATTTATAAGTTCCTTCTAGTTCCCTAAAACTAAGCAATATAAAATACTTACATAAATCCTAAGTACAGACTCTTGAACTTATTCTTCATGTCTTCTCTTGTGAAATATTCGACTCTGAAGATTCATGCGTCCCAACTCAGGAACAGCAGACAGTTTCTTGAGGAACTGTTGAACAAGAACTATAATCATGAATCATCGCTTAGGAACTGTTGTTGAGGGTGTATTGATTTGCCTTGAACATTTGCTTCATGCTATCCATTACTCCACCTTTGGAACTCATTTAGACAGCTTGTGTCCTATACTAGTTCCACTAACATAGTTCCATAGAAACAGTTCTATAGTTCCAATTTAAAAACTTCGTTCTTCTCTTGGAGTTCCAACTCAGGAACTTCACTTATCATCTTTGTAAAACACCATTATTAATTCATGAACCTTGCACACATAAAACTTATAAACCTTGTTAGTTATTACTATAGTTTGTCATCATCAAAACCCATAGTGGCTCAACATGTTTATTCGATGTTTTCCCTAATACTAGTCAGAGGGTATTGATGAGGTTTACTAATGGTTGAAGGAAAGGACTAGCTTGCAAATATATAAAAGATGAAGCTACTAGCTTTACCATTGTGGAGCTACAAGCACTTGTGGTTTGGAATAACCTTGTAGCTAAGGAAAGCTATATGGTTTCACAATAATCTATACATGTTTTTTTGTTATTTATTAATATTATTTGGACACATTTTGGCAAGTAGGACCTACAAAAGCTACAAATGGTTGTGGCTTTCTATCGGAGATGTTGTAGCTTGAAATTGTTGAAGTCTGAAAAATCTAATATGGCATAGCAAGCTATAAGTGGTTGTGGCTTACTATTGTGGATGCTTGAACATAAAGTTTGCTTTAAGGAGTTTTTTATGGCCTTAAACTTCGAGGCACTCATGAAAGGACACGGGACACAGGGCCTTAAACTCTGTGGCTTCCATTGCTGGGGAGAAATAAGAAAGTGGGCGTGACCTTAAAATGAAAACACCAAGCATGAACAAATGTTTACCAATCTAGCTTTGTCTTTCTACCGAGCCATCTGTTTTGTGCTTGATAGCGCTTTATACCACAACTGGATAATAAATGTAAACCTTCGTTTCAATCCTATTTGTCGACTGCATTTTCTTTGTCCCAAAATGGCACGGGATTGCATATTTTATAACAACCTGACTAATTGGCCTTGCTACATACTTTCCCCGTTCTTTTCTATTGTAATAATAGGTGTGAGTACGATATTTAAGGAAGTGAAAACTTGAATAAATTAACCATAAAGGTACCCTTTGATTTACTAGATTAGAGAAAATAAATGAATACTTAATAAAGTAAGAATACCCCCTAACAATAAAATATTAGGTTAATGAGTAATTAATAAAAGTTTTAGTAAAATAAAATAAGATTAATAATATCAATTAAAGTTGCTTTATATGCCAAAAGTGAAACTATTACAATAGATGTAAAACTACTCAAAATAGTAATTGTTGCAATAAAAAAAAATAGAGTAGTATTTTTCAACTTAGACTCAAACCACAAGAGAACCAAACTTAAGCATAACCTCATTTACAAACACCAAAGCACGTCTTTCAGTCCTGTCAAAACATAGATGCTAGCCTATGTGCCATGAACCCCTGCCCCGCCAATAAAATCCTTTCTTGGATGATGAAAACATCCATATCCCTTCTCTAATAGAAGCATCAATATAAACATACTTGGTTGATAAATTTGAAGTCTTGAACCATCTAAATACAACTCTAAAGTCCACTCAATTACTTCTGAAGATCAAGAACAGGAGAAAATAAGACCCAAATTATCTCAAAAACTCTTATACCCTCACTAATCAACAAAAATCCAGCACTAAAACATACTGCACTTCATAACGGGACAGCCGAAACTCATAAGCTCGAAAAACTGTGATCAAAGCACTACACCACAAATCTCTTCCTTGAAAAAATACTCCCTATTGAGCCAATGTCACAAAAAAAGAAGAATTGAGAATACATCCTTTGATCAGATCAATTTTCTCAACCTCTACACATGTTTTTTTATAATAGTTGTTACATTTATCCTCCTCCCATCAATTAATTAAAGGAAGGCCATATTAGGAAATAAAATTATTATTGAATACTATTTCAGAAAATGTAACAACTTATTCGAGGACATCTTCGAATATGAGACTAACACTGGCCCAACAAAGATATACTAATTTTGGAGAATTATCAAGAACAATTATATGTATTTAAACAATCCTTTGAATGCTGCGAAAATGCAGACTTCAAGCAAACATCACAGCCCCCAAATGCAATCACAAAACAAAAACAGATCAAAATACTTTTCTCCATCAAGAATAAAATCATAATTCCAAAAATGATTTCACCCTATCAACTATCTCAAGATACTCTTTCACAACCATAGCCTCTCCAAAATACAGGCCTCACCCCTCAGTAGACCATGCATTTACATCAATTCATAATTCCAAAATTAATCTCACCAAAATCAACTATCTCAAGATAATCTTTCGCAACCAAAGCCTCTCCAAGATACAGGCCTCAAGCCCTCACTCAGCAAAATATATATACACCAAGCATTTTTTATCAATCAAAACAAGCACATTTACAAGAAAAGATGAATGGTTTAAAGTACCACAAGAACCCCCAAAGAGAATGCAACACATAAGCAAACCGACAGCCAAGACTCAAATAATGGTGCAACCTGATTCAGTCAATCAAAGCTCCCCACATCTCAAAGACCATAAAAAGATGTTTGCAAAAAGACTTCAAGCACCATATTGTCCATATGTAACAACTTCAAGTATATCAAGCTAAACCTCTGTATCCTAGATATCGCAGACTTAAACAGCTATGCATGAACATTTATGCTCAAAACCCCAACTACTCAGCTCTCATGTCCACTATTGAATGCAATCCAACAGCACAATTCAATAATAACTAGGAGTATTTGGTGGGAAGGAAAACATTTTCCTAGAAATTCATATCCTTTATTTCTTTGATAGGTTCGTAAAGGGTGGAAAATAGTTTTCTAAATGGTGGACAATAGTCCTCAAAAGGATGAAATACATTTTCCTTTCAAACTCCACATGTTCCTACCTACTACTTACATTACCCTTTCTCTTGTACCATCCATCCTCTCCCCTTGTATATAAATCCTTTTCTCTCTAACTTTTCACACAGGAAACCAAAGAGAGCCTATACATACTAATCCATCATGCAAACTTCATAAACCACGCTATAAATTCCTCCATGGACGCAACTCAGAACAATAGTATAACACTATTAGGCAGAAGCTTGTTACTATACCCGTATATCGTCACTCTCAGAAAGGTCAAGCATAAACTTACTAACCAAAACACCAATCACTGGCTCAATCGATTAAACCAACGGAATGAATCCCCCAAGTTCAAGCAGATGAAAGGCACATAACGACCGAGGATGTACAGGATAGCATAGTACTCAATAAAGATCTCAGACTCATCTCATTTACACCAAATTAAACACGATCCAGCCTCTGATAAATATCTCAATACACGAAACTGCTCATTAAAAATCAGGTCCCTACCGTAATGAAATATAATCAGCAAACATAACCATTCTCAACCTAGTGTCTCCTAGTTGAAAACATCTACCAGAGTATCCAGCACTACTTCTAATCCGACAAAAGGCAAATACAACTACATCGACAAGCTCGCTTGATCCTCCTAAAACCTCATCTCATACTCACAATGCAAGCACACAAGTATATAAACAGCCACATATTCCTGAACCCCAACGAACACAAGCAAATCAAACTCACCAACACCTATCTCAAAACACCTAAAACTCAAATCCAACAAAAAAAAAAAAAAGGCGATACAACTATATCAACAAGCTCGCTCGATCCTCCTGAACCTCATCTCATATTCTCAAACTCACAATGCAAGCACACAAGAACATAAACAGCCACATATTCAGAACCCCAACGAACACGCGCCAATCGAACTCACCAACACCAATCTCAAAACACCCACCAAATTCATAAACTCAACCAATATACCATACACTCCCCCTCAATAATCAAACAATAAACCACTTAACAAATCATAACATAACACACATTATCACACACTACCATAAATATAAAAAAAACATAACAGTAAAACGACAATAATCATAGCATTAAACATAACCCAAAATCTGAAGACAAACCAAATCATCTCAAACTACTATAAATATTCCTTCAATCCAAAAAAGAAACAACAAAAAAACTTAAGCGGTAAGAAGAACAGCACCACCATTCTCCTTAATCTTCTTCTCAGCAGTCTTAGAAATCAACTTAGACTTAACAACAACAGCTTGACCGTCAGGCAAAACACCTTTCCCCAAAACCTTAAAATACCCGAACTGAGTGACGTCAATAACCGGAGCTTTTCCTTCTTTACTGGCTTTCTCCTTGACGACATCAGGAACCATTGACCAAAGCTTGTCAAGGTTGACTATGGGGCAGTGAAACTTGTTACGCAACCTGTGAAAATAACGCATACCAACTTTACCAAAATACCCTGGATGGTATTTGTCGAACATGATACGGTGGTGGTGCATTCCTCCGGCGTTTCCTCTACCTCCGGGATGCTTTCGGTGTTTTCCGATACGACCATGTCCGGCTGACACGTGACCTCTCTTCTTCCTGTTCTTCCTTAAGCTTGTTGTCATGGTGGATGGCTTTTTTCTCTCTCCTCTGTTTCTGTGTGTGTGTGTGAGAAATGAGGAGGCGAGGGAAATGGGATTAGGGTTTGTGAGGTTTTGTAATGGGGTTTTTGTTTTGTGGGTGGGCTTTTTGAGAAGGTGGGAGTTAGAAAGCCCAAGTGGTGAATGGGTTGGTTAATTTTTTTAGGTCTGACCTAAGATTTTTTTGTTAGTGTTGAATTAAATTTGATTTATGATTATGAGTTTAGGAAAAATTGACAATAGAGGTCTGAACTTTGGGTGATAATTTTTTAAAGGTTTGAACTATTGATTAACTTGTGTAGGTTCCAACTTTAGGGGGTCTTAACTTTTAGCGGGCATCGGTGACTTAAAACTAACGATTTTTTTTAAAATCTCACCTACTTCCTACTTCCCTCCCTCAATTAACTCTTCTGGTGTGACCCAAGTTTTACAAGTTATGATCTATTAACCCAATTTCAAGTCACTAAGGCCTGCTAAAAGTTAAGACCCCCTAAAGTTGGGACCTACACAGGTTAATCAATAGTTCAGACCTTTTAAAAATTATCACCCAAAGTTGAGACCTCTATTGTCAATTTTTCCTATGAGTTTATGAGCCTTTTTTTTAGGTAGTACTGTATTTTACAAAATTCTATATTGTATCTCTAAACTTTCAAACGTCCCACAAAATATTCTTATTAATAAACAAAAAATCATACCCCAAACCTCACTTAACCTTCAATTTCTCAGATCATATCACAAACCTCAGTCAACTAACAAGCCTCAAAAATCCTACTCTATGCCCACAGGGTAGGATTGTCCCAAAATCTATTGTTTAATATTCTGTGTAAGGGAATTTTGTGTAACGTTTAAAAAGTTTAAGGGTACAAGGTGGAAATTTCATAAAAAAAAAAAGTCGAGTACAATATAGAATTTCATTAAACACAGAGGCACTATGTAGAAAAAATGAGTACAACATAAAATTTTGTAAATACGCAAGCATAACTTACGACCCTTGACGATATCTTTGGCAATGATAAGCAAAATTGTCAAAAAATGGGTGTAATTGGTATAGGGGAATGTAAAACAAATATAGGGTATATACTACAATGTCCACTAATTTTTGTTGAAAAATCGATGTTGTAGTTATCATATTTTTCAAAGTCTTCATGGTATCCCTCTACTTTTAGAAGTGTCACAAATGAATAAATGATGCTCCTTAGTCGATTTTTTTTTTTTATTAAAGCGTATCCAATGGTTGTCCCCAAAGTAAATTGTTATCAATTATCTTAGTATTTTTTTTAAAAAATTTTGCCACATTACTATTAACTATTCATACTCATTCTAACTCAGAATGGTTACTCATTAATTTTTGGACTTTATAATCTCTTCCGTACACTCCCTCCTTTTTTCTCTCTCCTCTGTACTCCAACATATACTCCAGCCTCACCCTCTTCATCTTGGTCCATCATCACTCTGCCGAATCCATCACTCTATCTCTCTCCATGATTTTTTTTCTCTCTCCTCAATTTTTTTAATAGGTTTATATTACCTCTCTCCTCATGCCCATAATATGTGGGCAACGGCTGGTTATGCTTTAAGTACGGTTGCTTAGCTTGAGCTGCGAAAACAGGCATTAGCTATCTCATTTTCACCGAATGCGCTACTTGTCAGTTTAGGAGCTTAGTAGGTTTAATAAATGTAGTAGCGGTGATGGAACTGTAACATTTTATAAAAAATTCTCACGCAAATATCTATAGTTTTGATTATCCAACCTCAAATCAATGTATTTCTTCTCATATATTTCTACTAGTCGTATATGCACGCGATGCGTGCGTCAACCTTATGTAGCTATATGTACGAATTGATATATTTTTTAATCTAAAATTATATTGGTAGTGATGTAAATTATTGAGGTTCATTTGTAGATGTTATTATCTTTTTAAATTGAAGGTGACCGATTTTTAACTGTTCAATACCGTTACTGAAAAATTTGGTCGATGATTTAATAATTTCTTGTCATCGGCTTTAGTATAGTTCTTTAATGATTGTAAATGTTAATATACCATATTGTATGAACTTTGTAAATACGAAGTATTATGTTGTTAGGATATATCGTTAACTTTTTTGATTGAAGATTCTAATTTATTTCGTGAATTGATTGTGTCAATCTATTTTGTCAAGTTATTTATGGTGATTGTAAACGTTAATAAACCACATTGTTTGAACTTTGTAAATACGGAGTATTATATTGTTAGGATATATCGCTAACTTTTTTGATTGAAGATTCTAGTTAATTTCATGAATTGATTGTGTCAATATATTTTGTCAAGTTATTAATGGTGATTGCATATTCCATTTTTAACTTATTACATATAGCAAGTTGCATTGATTCTCATTTTTTAATTTTTTTATATAAAAAGAAAACGTTGTTTTAAATTTTTAAAGGGTATTCTCGTCATTTCAAAGGGGGACACCATATCCAGTGGCGTATCCAGGAATTACGGGATGGGGGTACGGATGAGATAAAATCAAATAAAACAAAGTGCAATACTTGAGTTAATTTACGACTAAAAATCCAAATCAAAATACAATGTCAATATCAATTAATTCCAAACAAAATACCTTCTAAACTTTTGTTTCATCTTCCAAAACAACAAAAGGAAAGAAAAAAAAACCTCAACAAGTAGGGCTAGTGGGCTTCAAGGCAAAAAATAAAATTTTTAAAACTTTGAAAAAGAATTACGGGGTACTAAGGTTTCCTCAAGCAAAAGTGCAAAACCCTTGCCATCTTAACATCATTTTCACACCTTCTCACAAGAATGCCCAAAACGTCAACCCTCTACCGCCCAAAACAACAGGCCACCATCACCAAACAACCACCTACAACCGCTCCGTAAACAGTAAAATTCAGCCAAAAATCAACCCCAATAACAGCAAAATTTAGCACCTAAATCTGATAAATTTTTCACCCAAAACCCAGCGAAAATCAAAGCAGAATAGCAGCGAAATACCTACTGATTCTGCAGTGAAAAGCACTGAATGTAGCAGCCAAAAACAGCGAAATTTGGCAGCGAAAATGAACTAAACCCAGCGATGAACTGCAGCAGCTTTGGAAATTGGATGTTATGGGTGTTGAAATCAAGCAAAATACAGTCACCTGCAAAAATTAACAATTAACAAAATCCAGCGAAATTCAGCAATTTTATTTTTTGAGAATAAAGAAAGAAAGAGAGAGGAAAAAGTATGAGGGAGAGGAAGCCAAAAAGAAAAATAACGTTATGAATGATATTGACAGAGAGCCCAAAGGAGAGAGAAAGAGAGGAACGCGTGAGTTACTGTTGGATTGTGTAACTTCTTCTTTTTTTCCTTTTTGCTTTTTTTTTCTTCAACTTCTTTTTGGGGAATGGGGGTACAGTTGTACCCCCTGTAGATCCGCCCATGACCATATCTTCTCCATTGGCTTATATAATAGAGATTACTACTTATTATCACTGTTTAATCGTCATAGGATTTCATTTGGGGAACTACATAATGATGATTAGACTCATTACACTTACTACCAACTACTACCGACTTCCAAGTGGAAGTCGATGGCCTTTCTTACACACATTCAATTTTGTCACGCCAATTCGCCCAAGCTAATAACATCCTAATTAAAATTGTTCCAACACCATGATCAGAACACCTCAATTTATTGTGTAAAATTTTTAAGATCCTAATTTTTATAACTGAAAAAGGAGATGGGGAGATGGAAAAGGGAGTTGAATCCTATATAGCGCACAATACTATGATGTGCACTTGTGAAAAAGGAAGATGAAGATAGAGGTAAAACCGTATGTAGTATACAACTAGAAGTATTTATGTTAATTAGTACAAAATTTAGCTCACATAACATCAAGAACTCATTGGCAAGAAAAATAGACTTCAAATACTACTGATTTAAAATAACAATAACCTGTTTAGAAATCGGGATTTCATTTACAATTATAGATTTGAGCAAAATCCTCTTTAGACTAGCCAAGAAATTACAATTCTAGATTTGGCTCAATTCCTAAATTAATAAAAAAAAGCCTTCAATTGAAGATTTCGAAACGACACCTATTGGGCTGTCATGTACACTTTCCAACACATCCTCTTTTCACAACCTTCTTTTTCTCTCCTCGTCCAAACACCTCGCTTGCTTGATTTCCATCGCCACATTACCATTCTCTTGCCTCTCCTCACTACCACCCACCATGGATGCTGACCTATAGAGTTTGTTGGAGAATTGTTAAATTTTTATCGATTAAATTTCCAAAATCGATGAATTTAATGGCCAAAAACAATAATTCATGTTGTAAATTCATGACAGTTACATATTAAGGGGCCGTTTGGTTGGGGGTCTTGTGGAAAGGGTAAGGGAATCAAGTAACCTCATTCCCTTACTTGTTGTTTGTTTGCCGAATTTAATGATTCTCTTTACCCTCTCCTTACCCCCAAAGTCCTCTACTTTCATTCCCCCACCCCCCTAAGGTTTCACTTACCCTTTCTTTGACTTATTGTTGACCATCTCCTTAACCACCCAACCACCACTTCCCCCAACCATCCAACCACCACCTGACCACCCAACCACCACCACTTGCCCACCGCAACCCCGAGTCGACCACCGCATCCCCGAGCCAACCATTGTAACCCAACTCCTCCACCTCAACACACCCCAATCAACCCATCAGCCACCACCTAAACCACTACTCAAGACAAACCCTAGAAAAAAAAAAAAGAAGAACGACAAGCGAGAAGAGGCCGAGCACCGCGGGAAAGGGAGGAAGGGAAGGTGACGACGCGGGGAAGGGGAGGGACGGGGGAGAAGGCGACAATGAAGGGAAGGGAAGGGGAGGGGGGAGAAGGCGACGGCGAAGGGAAGGGAAGGGGAGGGGTGAAGCACTTGCGGACGTCGGCGAAGGGGAGGGTGAAGCACTGCGGACGTTGACGGCGGGAAAGACGGGGAGGCGGCGTTTGCGGGGTGGGGGAGGCGGCGCTTCCGGGGTGGGGAGAGGCGGCGGGAGTACATCAAAGGAGGGAAGAGTGGTGGTGATATGGTGGAAGAATGGTAGGAGGAGGAAGGAGGAGGAATGATATTGCACTAACCAAACAACACTCTAAATCTAAGGGTTTTGCTTTCCTTTCCCCCTCTACCCCTTTCTTGATTCCATTCCCTTTACCCCATAGCAACCAAACGCCCCCTAAGGTATCAAGTTTACCTTTAATTTTTTGTCCCTATTTCCTTTTAATTTTGTTTTCCCTTTGTTCGATTATGGTGGTGGTGTTGAAAGGCATAGGATGGCGGTGGTGGAAGTAAAGGCAGCGTTGGAGGAGAGAGAAAGTGGCAGCATCGACGATGATGGTGGAGAGAAAAGGGGATCCTTGAATTATGCATTTCAAATTCCTAAGTTTACCAAACAAAATAATTGAATTTGAATGCTGAGACTAGAAATTCTAGAAATAAAATCCATGAATCTAAACACTACCTTATCTCACTTGTTTTTGTATATCGCCTGCGGCCTGCCTAATAACACTGCAAACTGATGAAACTAGAAAGATGAAAGGACAGCTAGGCACTGCAAACTGATGAAACTAGAAAGATGAAAGGACAGCTATCGTACCAAACGATATCCTTATCGTACGCTAATGAATCTCCCTAAGCATCTACAAGAATGCGCCTGGTTCAAGATGACATTCATGCTATGTATGAAACAGAGGAACTAGAAAAGGTTTAGAATGCTGACCTAATATTGACCACAGTTACAGAAAGAATACAAATCTATCTCTGCTCTAATATTATACAATTCATACTTAACACTGCACATATATTTACATACCCAACAGTAAACATATTCAGAAACAATAAGGGATTCTACTTATATAGGGGTATGGAAGGATGTATGTCCGATCATCTCTGAAGAAAGAGTGCAGCTCCAACCAAACCCAACCATAATGTCACTGCAGCCCAAAAAACGCGATTATTCTCCAAGCCACTAGAGGGCTTCCACTTCAGGAGTTCCCACATATAGTCTCTGGATGATGGGTATGGTGTTGCTGTTGAAGCACCAATGACTTGGTCGCTGTCCTTGCTTTTGTCGGTCCAACTCGACGCATAGCTGCAAGGGACAACGGAATTATCTAAGTGTCAGCAAGGTTTCAAGGCCAATATGCATAAGGAAATCCAACTTGAAGAAAAAGCAAGCATCATTACTGAGAGTTGCATTACTAATAACATGACTAGATAAGCAAGACATATGTATATAACGGAAGTCGTGAGATACAAGTACTCCAAAGTCCAGAGATATATTATATGCTCACAATTCCAAAAACTAAATAAAATCTTATCCAACTCCACAATCTTTTATATTATTCACTGTGACGAAATTCCCCTACAAAATATTCAATAGATTATGTGTAGCTCGATTTCAGCTTCTGCAAAGTATGACCCATAAATTTGGTAGCCTACATGAGATTTGTAGCATCACTTTCTGGACAATTTCCATAGTGTATATTTCTCTAATAATTCTAGGATTATTTTATAACAGTCCAAAAATGGTATCATCTCATGTGCACTCCTAGTTGATTAAGGAAAAGTAGTAGCAACTTCCTGTCATAACTAGTGGAGATTTGCAGCATCACTTTGTGGCTAACTTCCTGTCCATAGTGTATATTTCTCTAATAATTCCAGGATTATTTTAATCCCCAACAAGCGGGAGCAGGGGCCTTGATCCGTAACACCTTCTCTTGTTAAATGTAGAAGATATGTTAATATCTGAGAATTACCTGTCATAACTAGAACCAATTAATGGAATTGTTACCATCTCTTCCTGGGTTATCTTTATTTTCGGTGCTTGCAAGATGTAACGAAGTTCCGCGGCTTGTCGGCGGATGCTGACACTAGGATGCCCTTTCTCTAATTGCTGATAAAGAGCAATGCAGTCTGCATGTCGGTTGTTGGCCTCATACCCCATGGCAAGCCATATTTGTATCTGAAGACCAGAAAAGCAGAACAATATTAGGCGAATCCGAATTACTTTCACCCGCTATAACATGAGATTAGCCATCTTTTATCATTTGCTAGCAGCCAAACCAACCTCGCCGCCGAAAAGCGTAGGTCTGGGAATGATTGTCAGTGCAGCTTCGAAAAACTCAATTGATCGTTCATACATGCCCCTACCATAAGCCTTCTGACCAAGTTCAAACATCAACTTAGCAGTCGCTCTCCTTTCAGCTTGCTCCTTGGCTACCTATGGTATCATCAAAGAGAAGATATAAATAATGAGCTTAAGTGGAAAAGCAAAATCACTTTCCACTTACAGAGGGGAAACAACAAAGCCAACCATATCTATCGAGCTGCAAATGCCCATGCCTAAATTAGACCAACAAAGACAAAGTTTGGCGATGTTTTTAGAAGATAAATCTAGTCACCATCATTGTGTCTGACTAGACAAGAAAGTTCCACTTGAAAAATTCATGCTTTAATGCCTTCATCTAATCACTTATTAAAGTGCTCAAGTCATTTATGTACGACAGTTACAACACCCAATATTGATCTCCAACTACAGGTTTGACAATGTCCATAAGCAGCAGCACAAGTCCTAAACCACACCTCAACCAGTTAGCTCAGATTAGGTATTTCCAATAAAAAAGAAAATGATACTTTTAAGTAATCCCACAGTTTTTTCTTATAAAAAAAAGAGAAGAAAGGATATCTATTGAAGTAACCCCTCAACCAAATCCTAGCCTCCTAGGCACTAACCCTATTAGCCATCTCTACCCGTAGCCCACACATCTTCCTTCTCTCCATATCAAGGAATATAGAGACCTTCATTTTCCATCTCTACTGATCTATGATCAAATTTTTTTGGGATAAAAAGTAAGCTTCTTCTTGATCTTTAAAGCCCAAAAACAGAGAGAGCCTATGAGGCCATAGCCCAAATAAACAAACTCATAGTTGTTTATACAAGTACTACATGGAAATCAATAACCAAAAGATGACCCAGAAACAACTGGAAATACAAAGCATCAAAACAACACAAGTCTGATGAAGAAACTCTATGTGGAATAACAGCATTACAGCACAAATTCAGGATTTAATTTCTTCTTTAGTGCGCTTCACATAGGAAGGAGTACTATATTCTTGTTCCATTAGCCTTCATTACAAGCAATCCAAAGATCATAAATACAGGCCACAATTAGAGCACAAAAGAAAGCTTTCTTAAACTCAAAGATCCTTCTACGTCAAATATCGATGCACACCAAGTGAGGACCAGAGCATCTAACAACACTCTGCATCCAGCTCATGAGAATAGAAAAAACTATTTTTATGTTAACACAATCAAAGAATAGCTCTCTGGACAATTTGCGCAGATGATGCAACTAGAATCATCATGGACCCCTATAGATTAGTAGAGTGCAATTTAGCGGTTGTTCTCAGTCTTCTAAGTGTTGCTAACCAACAAATAAAGGCATGCTTAGATATATCCAACCTATTCCAAACCCAACACCTATGCCAAGGCACTTTTGGATGGATACCTTTTAACCATTCATAGCTACTAGCCACATATACTACTGTCCTCTGGGTTAACCACCCAGGAGTGACCTTGATACCAGTTGCTACAATTTTCTTTGTAGCATATGTGGATCTCCAATACAAGCTGGCAGAAAAGGTGGAGAACAGCCCCACCAATCAACACCTTTAAAACAGGCACAATCTAAGCAATCAGAATTAGTATCCATGTCCCTTACATATTTAGCAACTGAAGAAGAGTTCCAAGCCATGATTTCATGTAAACCAAAGCCCCAACAATCTTTTGCCAAAGAATCAAATCTGAAGCCACCAAGGGGACTTTGGACCCATTAGCTATCCCTTCAGACAAAATTTTCCTCCAAACTGCAATTATTCTTTGAGCATAGTTTTGGGAAGAACAAAAATAATATAGTCGTACAAGAATAGCACTGAATTTACCAATTAGACTCTACCTGCAAATCTCCTTGTCCGCCGCGTTCTAAATCTAGCAACTATATTTATCAACCAAGATTTCACCATCCCGAATATTGAGTTTCTTAGAAGCGACACACACACGGAAATACTTTTTGGTACTCATGAGTCATGAGTATGAGGTGTGGCAGAGTAGGTAAATCAAACAAATCAGCCACTGCTCATTCGCAAACAAAGATCTCAATTCAATAACCAAAACGTCAACTTTGGTAGCATTTTTGTCTTGAACTAAGGCCCCGTTCTTTTGGACAGAGAGAATCTGAACTTAACTGAGAGAAACTAAAATGCAGAGAATAACTGAACTGAAAACAAGTCCAAAAGAACAGGGCCTCATATGTAGTATCCAACTATTTATTGTGAAACCCGTTGATCAAATCGTTTTGGAAAAAAAAGGGTAGCATCCTAATTATCTTCTTTATAAGATTGACAGAAACCACTAATTCACCCCTGATCCCCTACTCTTAGACGCAAACATCAATATACCAAATAAAACGAAGAGATAAAAAGTTTAACTCCGAGGTACAGTTAGTTTGCATTATTGCATATCTTCAGTCTTTCAACTGTATACTGGAAGGCAACTATACACTGAAAGCAAAGTCTGAGAGGTGAAGCACATTGCACTGTATATTTATTACTTGTACAATTACACCTTATAGTTAAGATTAAGAATAAATAGATAATCATTTTGCAAAGCTGAATACAACTTAAACAGTCTACAAATCAATTGATATCAATCACAAACATCACAAAACACCAACAATATAACGAACATAAAAAAGAAACCAATCAACTAATCACAATAATTGAACACTTAAGTTCACACAAATTCCACAAATCACTCAATCAATTAATCTAAACATAAAAAAGAACACAATAAAAAAGGCGAAAATACGACGAACCTTTTCGAGCTCTTTCCTCACCCTCATCTTCTTCTCCTCCTCAGTTTCATCATCAAAACTTTCACTAACCTCATCATCAACCATCCCTTGCAACTCTTCAGCTTTCTTCTCCAACTCTCTCATCTCTTCCAATTCCTTCACTCTCTTCCTCATCTGCGTCTCCCAATCAAAAACCTCTTCATCCTCACCACCTCCACCTCCATCTTCACCATTTCCATTTCCATTTCCATTTTCTTCGTCGCTCGAATACTCGACAGCATTCGACTTCCTCGAGAAGCTAACTCTACTACCTCTCTCCGAAACCTCCCCCCATAACTGAAACTCTTTCTCTCTCTTCGGCAAGCTTAGACCTAATACGACGTCGTATGGTAGTAACCGGAGCTTTTTCCGGTGATCGGAGATTATCTTCGCCGGTAATGTTAGGTCTACTGGTAATGCTAGGTTTCCGAGCACTGTCGCCATTGTTGCCGGAAAATTTGAGAGAGAATTTGAGTGGAGAAACAAAAAAAGATGGAGGAATTTGAGGTGTGAAGTGTGAAACGTTTGAGAAGATATTTGAGGAAGGGTGGAGGTGTAAAGACGGTTTTGCCCCTAAATTAGTTGGAGAATTATGGTAAGAGGCGGGAAAAAAAGTTTGGGTTTGTGAGGGTGTAATAGTCTTAGTGGGTTTGCAGTTACGTGGCGCGTTGTTGAGGCGGCTGCCTTGTGGCGGGTGTTGTGTATTGGAATTTGGATATTAGTTATATGCGTGGAGAAATGAATAGAGATTGAGATCACGGAATTGTTACGACGTCGTATAGATTGGCAGAAATAGTGGGAAATAGGAGAATGACTTATGAGATGCTTTTCCTTTTTTTTCTCCATCCTATATGGTTTAATGGGGCCTACTATTGATGCTCTTCCTTTTTTTTTTTTTTTTTTTTTTTTTCAGGAGAACACTATACATTTATATAGATTTAGGACTAAGGAACTTGAGGAGGATACTCCGCGCCACACCATCACCCCAGCCCAAATCGAGTTGAACCCTTCTCGGGGGGCAAGACAAACACCACCGAAAATGAATAAGCTCCCAAATCTTCACTAGGGAAGCACAATTACTTGAGGCCACACTAAGCAAAAGCAACCATAAAACTAACATTTAAAAAACAAAAACTAAAAAAAGACAGAAAAATAAATAAAAAAACAGAACAAAAGAAACAGAAAATAAACCCAAGAAACACCCAGACCACGGCAAACACCAGCCGATTTGAACACCGACCCACGGCGAACAAAACCTCCGGCGACAAGGAACCCACAATCCACCTCAAGAACGAACTGAAAAAGAGAATTGGACCCCGAAAGAATGGAGAAATGAATCCCCGACATGCTTCGGCCATGAACGACAGATGAGCGACCACCACCCACACCGCGAGCAACCAATCGCAAGTTGACTAATACCGACCCACCGCTCACAAACCACAGGCGGCGAGAAGCGAAACACCGCGACTAACGAACCATCGTGAGAATAGAGAAAGGGCTAGAGAGACAAGTCCGACTGAGGACATGAGAAATTAGACTAAATTGATAAGAACAAAGCCATAACAATGGCTAGATCTAGGAAGAGATGAAGAGAAGGGAAGCTAGGGTTTTTAGGGTTGGCTTTTGGAGAAACTAGGGGGATTTTCTAGAGAGAAGGCATAGCCTCTCTCTCTAGACTTCCAAAACTCCTGTTTACGTATTGATGCTCTTCCTTTGGAGACACTATACATTTATATCAGATTTAGGTCCAGTTTTTCTGGATTGAGAGAAATTGAACTGAATTGAAACTGAAAGAGAAATTGAATTGCAAAGAGTCCTGAACTGAACTGAACTGAAAATAAGTCCAAAAGAATAGGGAATTTTATGAACAAGATATATTTCCTCCGTTCTTTTTCTATTGCAACAATTGAATTTTCATGCTTACCAATGTACAACTTTAACTATTAATATCTTTCATTGCTTTTTAGTAAAAATTATAAAAATTTGATAATTTAAAAGTATATATCGAGACGAATCTAACAAGACCTCACATGACCATATTTTTCCTTACGTAAAGATAACAATAGAGATAATGAAAAGGTGGTGGGTGAATAGTGCAAAAATCTAATTGCTGTAATAGAAAAAGAACGGAGGAAGTTTATTTCAGTGGCATTTATATGCGCCTCATAGGTTGGTCTAGCTAACTTTAGATACGTTTCCATCAAGTCCTTCTCAGGAGTTGCTCTATGATTGGTTTGATGTTGGAATTCTACTCTCGTCGTGATGACCCAATTCTAAATTTTCACGCTCAATATCCTTTCAGGATTCCAGGAACTTCATTGCTTGTGCTTCGACTCGAACAACTCTTCTAGAAATCCATGCTCATGTTCCTTTCAAGAACTTATATGTTGCTTGCTACGTGGTTATTTGACTTGAACTCTTTATGATTCTTTTTCACTAAATTTTCACTTGAAACATTCATAAGAATCCAAATACAGGTTAATTACTCACTTGTTTGTTAGCATCAAAGATATAAGATTGGTGATAACATCCAAGACAAACAAGAATGAAGAAAACCAATAACAAGCATACATACAATAATAATCGAAAAGAAGATACAAAACTTTACATGCAAATTAAACTAAGAGTTCGTCTTGGGTGTAATACGTTACACTATAACTTATTGTGTAATAACATCTCACGTGTGTGAACTAATATAACTGTTTTTTTTTGTCATTATAAAACTCTTTTATGTTATTATTGGTGCGTTTCATATCATTTTAGAGTCGTTTCCTGTCATTTATAAAACTTTTTTATGTCATTATTGATATATTTCATTATCATTATTACTGACTTCTATGTCATTTTTCAGCAAATTTGTATCATTTTCCCTATTTTATTGTTATTTTTCAACTCTTTATATACCTTATCGTTATTTCACAAACTAATATCATTTACAAGATAAATGATATCATTATTATTCACTTAGATTATATGTCACTTTTAGCAAACTTGTAAAATTTTTTTGCTAATTCATTCTCATTTGTCAACTCTTTATATACCTTATTATTATTACACAAAATTGATGATATCATTTATAAGAGAAACAATATCATTATTAGTCACTTTTATATCATTTTTCAGCAAAGTTGTGTCATTTTTCTTTATTTCATTATTATTTCTCAACTCTTTATATACTTTATCATTATTACACAAACTAATAAGAGAAATAATATCATTATTATTTACTTTTATGTTATTTTTTTTACCAAACTTGTATCATCTTCAATTTCCCTCCTCCTTCCTCATTCACCACCCCAGCCCATCATCCTTGTCCTCACTCTCTCTCTCCTCGCTCACATCATCCAAATGAATTAAATAGCGAACAAATTTGATCTCACCATACCGTCGTTGCTACACCATAAAAGGAGAAGAGAGAGAGCATATGTCATCACCTTCTTCCACCTATTTCCTCTTTTTACACTAAAACCACAAATTGATTACTATTTCATCATCAAAGCAAAATCTTTAATTTGCTAGATCTGAATTCTCTTTCATTGATTCTGAAAACTCGTTCTTCAACTGTTTGATGTTAAAGTTTCTCTTGCTAAGATTTGGAGCTTAATTCTTGATTTATGTTGCTTGATTGCTAAACAATTTGGATTTGTTGTCAAAAGTTGGTGGTGTTGGAAAATGGAAATTTAGATGGATTTAAATTGGAAAATTGGGTTGTTACACCACTACTTATGGTGTAACGCTTACACCCAAAAATCTTTGAAAGACTTCATAACTTCAAATAATTAAATTTCACTTTAGGAGTTTCCTCTTCATAAACTAGATGTATTGGGAAGAACTTGCTAATAATGTTTCTTACCATAATAAATACACTTCCACGACGTTCGTGACTTGTTCAATGCACATCTTAACATATAAAGTTAGTTGGATTACTATCACTTATTCATAATCATCGGAAGTTTATGTAGCTCAGACAAATGAGGTGTTAAGAATATTATATTTGAAATATTGATATGATTATTATTTGATATTAATATGATAGTTATGGTGAGTTAATTATGTTTAAATAGTGGTCGGTATGTTGGAGTGGTCGTGGGATGTTAATGGAGGTGCAACTAAAACAGAGAAAACAAGGAAGAAAAATTATAGAAAATTTCTCCAATATTGGATTCCAATCCAAGATTTCATCTAGACATACCAACCCTATTATTAACATGTATACAATTGGGTCACAAAACCAATTTAATGCCAACACGGACATAAGTTTGACACAACATGACCAATAATAAAACTAACTATTTATTTTTGTAAATAAAAAACAAAAAATATTCCAAGAACATAAGAATATAAGATGTAGAATACTCAACAAAAAAGCTCAAATGGACAGTTCTCACAACACACTAAACATTTTGGAAAGATTCAAGTCGGAGATAAAAATTTTGCTCGATAGTTTTCAAACGCCTGATAAAAAGCTCAATTACGATGAAAAACGAGTGAAATATGATATTTTGAAAATGAGCTGACAGATCTGACGTGCAAACAACCACACGATGTGCTAAGCGACATAGAAAACACGTTTAAAAATAAAAGAAAAAGAAAAAGAGGGGAGAAGAATTTGGTGGCAAACAAGCGCCTTACATCAACGGTACTTTGGCTAAACCGCTAAAATTGTGTTGGCATATATTTATACACACGGCTCATGTAGCGCCTTGCCGAACTTGTTTTTCTACGAAATAAATATAAACCGGACATCATGTTCATTCTTGAAACTATGACTTCGCACCAAAACAGTCAAAAAAATTTAAAAGCTCTACATTTTGATCATAAATTAATTATTGACCCCATTAATCATTGTGGTGGTCTTTGGATCGTTTGGAATAATAATAATATTGATGTCTCTAACCATACCACCACAAATAGATGTGCGCATTTGAATATTATTTTCAAACCTTTGAATAAAGCCTTCATAGTTACTGGTCTCTATGGTCCAGCTCAAGCACAAGACAAGTCTGAATTTTGGCATTATTTAGAAACCTTCGTTCAATCGTGCACTTTGCCTTGGCTTGCGCTTGGTGATTTTAATGAAATGCTTTCTTTTGATGACAAATTGGGTGGTCGTCCTCTTTCCCCCAACCAATTAATAAGACTACCAAGCCTTCTTGCTAATGCTAATGCGCAAGACATCCCCTAGTTGCAAAATTCGTTTTCTTGGAAAAAAGTGCTTTATAACCAGTCCATTTATGAAAGATTGGATCGTGCAATAGCCAGTCTATCTTTTATAGACGCCTTCCCCCATTGTCAAGCATCTTATGGTGCCTTCATAGTCTCAGACCATGCTCCTCTTATTTTTTACTCCAAATTCAATGCAGTGGCCAAAGCCCCATGCTTTCGCTTCCAAAATGCTTGGACAATTGATCATCAATCACATCAAATTGTCAGAAAAGTGTGGGAGCACTCCATCTGGGGCTCAAGATTTTTTAGAATCCAGCACAAACTTGCACAAATAAAGGTGCATCTCAAGAGTTGGGCTAAACAACGTTTTGGCCGCACGAATAATAAATTAACTGAAAATAGTGAGAAAATTGTTGCTTTAGAACAAAGATTATGGGTTCAACCTTTTAATCCTTTCCTAGTTCAACGAATTAATCGTCTCATTAGGCAGAGAGAACAATTACTTCTTTTTGGCCAGTCGAATTGGGGCAAGTTTAGTCGCAAACAGTGGCTTACTCAAGGAGATCGTAATTCACGATTTTTTCATAACAAAATGAGGAAACGAATTGTCACCACTACTATCTTTCGCCTAAAGAATGAACTTAATCAATGGATTGATACGCCCTCTGGCATTACTTCTCTGCTCACTGATTCTTTCAAAGCAAGATTTACTTCTACTTCTAATTCTGGTCGGGAGTTTGATCTCTCCTTTATCAATCCTTTTGTTACTGATCAAGATGCAGCTAGCCTCATAGCTCCGTTTACGGACGACGACATAAAATCAATCTTTTTTGAGATGAATCCTCACAAAGCACCAGGTTCTGATGGGTTTGGAGCAAAAAAATTTCAAGCATATTGGCCTATTGTGGGGCCTCAAATTTGTCTTGCTATTCATGGTTTCTTTCACTATGGTTGTCTCCCTCCGTCATTAAATCACACGATAATTACTCTTATCCCGAAAATTACCTCTCCGGAAACGCCTAACCATTTTAGGCCTATAAGTTTAATTAATACGGTTTATAAAGCCATTTCTAAGCTACTTGTTCAAAGACTTTGTCCCATTCTCAAATCAAATATTAGCCCGTTACAAAACGCTTTCACCTTTGACAGATCAATTCATGATAATATCCTTATTGTTCAGGAGATTCTCAACTCCTTCCAAAAGTCTACTAGTAAAATCGGATGGTGTGCACTGAAACTCGATATGGAAAAAGTTTATGATCGTATTAAATGGGATTTTCTATGGCAAACGCTAATCAAATTGGGCTTTCCACCCAGATGGATTCATTGGGTAAAACAATGTGTTACTACAGTCTCTTACTCGCTTAAAATTAATGGGTCCACCACGGACTGGTTCAAACCTTCAAGAGGTCTCCGTCAAGGAGATCCTCTTTCTCCGTATCTATTTATTATTTGTATGGATGTGCTCATACAAAAGTTAGTTAGCGAGAGTGCCAAACCTAAATCAGGGTTGGGTTTTAAGATTTGTCCAAGGGGTTCCCAAATTCCTTGTCTAATGTTTGCAGATGATAGTCTTGTTTTTTAGTAAAGCTACTTCTACAACTTGCAACAATCTAAAAAAAATCCTTGATGATTTCTGCCTCATGTCGGGTCAACTGGTTAACTTTCACAAATAAGCTTTGGTCCTTTAAAAGAAAATCCCAAATGCTAGAAAATCGTCTCTTGCTAGTTTTTTCAATATGACTCCCAAGGCTTGTCTTGGTATGTATTTAGGCGTATTTTTCAGCTCATACTATCCTAAAAAAAATGATCATAGTCATATCCTGGCTAATTCTATCAAGAGTATTCAGCATTGGGAATCTGGCTTCCTCTCTAAAGTGGGTCGTCATTCCCTTATTCAGTCTAATCTGGAAGCTCTTCCAGCTTATACTTGCTCCTCGGCTCTAATCCCTTCGGATATTTGCAAAGCCATAGACTCAATGCATTGTCAGTTTTTCTGGTGCCAAAACAAAGACAAAAATAGCATCCCGCTTATAGCATGGCGTACCATTTGCTCTCCTAAGTCTCAAGGTGGACTGGGTCTAAGACGAACTTTACCGCTTAATAAAGCGTTCTTAGCCAAGCTTGGTTGGAATTTGCTATCCCAAAAGCAAAACTTTTGGACAACCCTAATCAAGGAAAAATATCTTCAAAATAAGTCATTCTTTGAGTATGCACCTAAACTCAAGGATTCTCATATCTGGAAAAAAATCCTAGCACAGCGTGACCTTCTTAGGAAAGGCATTAGATGGAAAGTCGGAAATGGGCAATCCATTCTCTTCTGGTTAGACAACTGGTTATGCCAGGATAATCTATGTGCTATACTTAAAATGGATCGAATTAATATTGATCTAGAACTAAAAGTAGCCCATTTCATTACTTCGGATCATACTTGGGATATCAGTAAGTTAGCTACCATTCTGCCCCATCATCTTCTTGTCAAAATCAAAGGCATTCCCCTTCCTTTCAATTACATCCCTGATGTCCCTATTTGGGGCCCTATTTCAAGTGGAGAATTTTCAGTAAAATCTGCTACTTGGTTGGCTCACGACCTGCCTAAAAGACCTCCATGGCCTTTTTAATGGATTTGGAAGTTGGATATTCCTCCCAAATTACATCTATTTGTTTGGCAAATTTGCCACAATAGTCTAGCTGTTAGAGCTACAATGTTTAATAGGAAAATATTACTACCTCCGTCCCAGAATAGTCTGAACACTTTCCTTTTATGTTTGTCCCAAATTAGTGTTAACACTTCTTTTTTTGGCATGGTCCCACCATTAATATATTATTTCTTCTACACATCTTTGGCCCACACTCTACCTTTTATCCATAAAAAGCTACCTAAGTTTCTCTCTCCTCTAATAACAAATACCCCACCAACTCCTATCACATCTACTTTTTAAATAAAATAACATTTGATAACCACACTACAACTTATCACCTTAAACTACGTGTCCCAACAAGTGTTCAAATCTTTCTGGGACGGAGGGAGTACCAATGAATTTGTGTCCTCGCTGTAATTCACAACCTGAAACTATTGACCACTTGTTTTTTAATTGCCCAAACTCTCAAAGCATTTGGCAGCTGGAGGTGGTTGCTTCTTGGTGCTCCCCGCCAAGGTCCTTCCCCTCCACTCTAGAATTCTTACAAGATTACAAGGGTAACCTTACCTTGCCAAAGTGTATCTTTCTTTTGTGGAGCATGTGGAAAGAGAGAAATTCTATTATTTTCAACAATGAGAAGTGGTGCCCCCAACGTGTCGTTCACCGAGCTAAATTTGCTCATGATGAATGGAAGTGTCGCTTACAAGTGGATTCTTGTCAAGCTATTGGGTCTCCTCTTAAAGGAGCACCACCCCCTTCCCCTCACCCCCCTCCCTCGGCTACTCTTATAGCTTGGGATCCTCCACCTCACTCATTCTTCAAATTAAACTTCGATGGTTCTGTTCGTGGTTTGGATGCTGCTGCTGGTGTCATCATCCGTAATCATGAGGGTCAGCTCCTTCACGCCAGAGCCTTCCATCGTGGTCGCACTACGATTCTCATTGCTGAAGCCACCGCATTACAGCAAGGTATCAAGTTAGCTCTACAATCGGGTTGTCACAACATCTTCATTGAAGGGGATAACCTCTTGGTTATCAACGCCATTAATAATTGTTGCTCTACGCCTTGGAAGATTGCTAATATTATTAATGATTGTAAGCTCATGCTCACCCAATTTGCCTCTTTCCAAGCCAGACATGTGTTCGGGAAGAAATCGAACAGTGGCGATTGGATAGCACGTGTAGGGCATCTAGTGATGTCTAGTTTTGATATTTCTCCTTGTAATAATTCTTCTCTTTCTTCCATTCATGTATCCGACACATTAGGCATTCCCCTCGCGAGGAGGGTAGCCTAATATTCTTTTCTTACCTTTAAAAATATATATATATATATATATATATATATATATATATATATATATATATATAATATATACACACGACAGCAACTCACTCACAAACTCATAGCTCATCTCATTATGCATCATTCATCAATGGCTCTCTCTACCTTCTCTCTTCCTCTACGCCCAAGCCCAAGCCCAAACCCAAACCCAAACCCAAACCCTCGAATTTTCTCTCCCCACCTCAATCCACATCCAAACCTTCCTTTTTCCCTTGCTCCCCGGAATTTTCGCCGGCGCCGGCGAGTTGTTCTCGTAAAATCGTTACCGATTAATCGGCGAGTTATTCTCGTAAAATCGGCGTCGATTAACGGAATTTCAGTTGCCAATAATCCAGAGAAACAAGGAATTGCGGAAACCGTTGAGTTAGGAGAGAGAATTCGAAGGAATTTTCAAGCTTTGCGGTCGATTTTGCCCGGAGGAAAATGGTGGAGGTTGTCTGATCATGAAGTCGATATCGACGTTACGGCGAAACCGGTTACGGTTTGGAATGCGCTTCATCGGATGTGGAAATTGGTTTCGAATGATCGTTGGGTAATTTTTGCTGCCTTTTCTGCTCTAATTATCACTGCGGTATGTATTCTTCTTGTCTCTCTTTCTCCTTACCTGTTACAAATGCTGCCGAAATTGTTATGGAGTAGTTATTTTTTTGTAGAAGTTACGGAAATTGGCGTTTTATGGTAGTAATTAGTTATTTATATCTGCTACTTCAATGACTAGTTGTGAGTCAACATTGTGGCAGAGCTAGTGCATTGAAGGGAATTGTTTGACAGGTAGCCTCTAGTAGCTAAAAGTAGTATAACTACTAGCTGACAACTACGATAACGTCTTATGTACATGATTTTTACAAGGTGTGATTGGCAAAACAAGGTTAGAGTTAGCTAAAAAGGATGAAAAGGTGGTTGTTGGAAGAATTTAGGGTGTTTTTGTGTTGGGGTGTTTCCTTGTTATGTGTGGAGAGAAGCTAAAAATAGGGGAAGAGAAAGAGAGAAAACATAGTTTTAAGGAGAAGGGAAAAAGGAGGGAGTGAGAAAATAAATGGATAAGGAAGAGGTAAGTAAGGTGTTGGATTGTTTTTTAAAAATCAATCTTCATTTATTCTTTAAAAAGAACACCAATTTGCATTGTCTTCTATTTGATTGTATCATTTAAAAAAGTTAAATGTTTTGTTTGCTTATACACCAGAAATCCTCAAGCTTGTTATCCACTTGTTGGTTTGTATATTATGGAATACATATACTCTTTGCTGTAGTTATTGTAATTTTTCCTAATAAATTTGGTATTATTAGAGCTAGGTTCATAAAAGTTGTGAAGAATAAAACGGGAGATTTAATGGTCATTGGTCACCCTCTAGGGAGTGATAAAATTGACATCTCCTAACTATTCCATAGGAAGCTTATGATGGAGGTGATCCTTGATTGTAAATGTTTATGTAACCTTTTAGACGGAGAAAATAAGTCGGATAAGAAGTCAAAGAATTGTAAGGTGGTGGGTTTTGATTCGACAACAATTTGATCAAAATATTTTCTAACATAGACACCTACAAGCTATGGGAAAAGGTTAAGTCAATGTAAGCGAGAAAAGAAAGAAAAGATATGGAAGAGTACCTATGAATTCCAAGGAGTGGTTAACCGACTAGCAAATTTAGGAATCCTAGTCGCAGACAGAGAGGTTAAACCTTGCTTCTTTTGAGCTCGTTACTTGATGGTTTTGCAAACCCTTGTTGTCTCTTTGAGCAATTGTGCTTCGAATTGTAAGCTCACCCTATCTATGGTGAAAGATAGCTAATTTAATGAATAAGTAAATCAGTAAGAAGAATGAAATTTACTTCTACCGGACATGTAGAGGCTCCCAAAATCAAGAGGCAAAGTCAAACTCTAGGAAGAATCTTGCCTCCTCTTATAGTCGCAAACCAAGACATAAGAAAAGTTAGTGTTGAATATGGCAATGTGACATGAGATCAAGAATTATATCTTTGGTAATGGACATAAAAAGGATGGAAATACTTAGTGATCAAGTTTAGTTTGTTAATGATGCTTGTTTCTATCAAAATAGTGAAGATTTTAAGTGGGTGGTTGACATTGTGCATCATAGCATGTAATTGTAAATAGAGATTATTTTCCGTCTTACACAAGTAGAGATCCAAGCTATGCAGAGTAGGAAAATGATGAATCCCTTAAAACACTGGTGTTGGAGATGTTTGCATAAAAACTATCACAGATATTCAACGCGATTTGATTTTAGCTGATACACTTAATATTTAGGGATATGAGAACCACTTTGCCAATAGGAGGTGGAAGTTAACTATAGGCTAATTGATAGTTGCTCACTGAAAGAAGCAACAAAATCTATGTATCACCTTTGCAAAGCTACGTCTGGAGTTGAATGTTTATGTAGCATAAGAAAAATCATGTAGTGAGCTTTAGCATGAGTGACTCGGGCATTTGTGGATCCTTTCTCATAAGCATCTTTCCCGTTTGTGTAATACTTAGAATCATGTGTTGATTTTTATTGCGTTAACAACATAGAGTTGCCACTTGAAGAAATAGATCATCTCAAATATTTGTATTCTAGATTAAATGCATATAGATGTATGTTTTATATCACAAAAGTCACTTGTTAGAGCATTATATATTGGTATTAATCATCATTGAAGGAAAGCCTGGGTCTTTCTTTTAGGAAACAGATATTTTATCTTTTACCC
Organism: Beta lomatogona; assembly: GCA_947646795.1. Lineage (NCBI taxonomy): Eukaryota > Viridiplantae > Streptophyta > Magnoliopsida > Caryophyllales > Amaranthaceae > Beta > Beta lomatogona. The sequence continues at coordinate 1,999,968 of CANSNZ010000958.1, read as the reverse complement.
ATTCAAGGAGCTCCATGATAAAGTTGAATAGGAAAATTGCATGAATTGAAATTTGTTCAAGTGGATGATAGTGTAGAGCATAAAGGGTCATTGGTAGAGTACTCCAAGAAGTATGGAATCAAAGTTGAGTAGACTATCCCAATGACACCTTATCAGAATGGTATTGCGAAAGAATGTACGAACTGTTGTGGATAGTGTTCGAGCAATATTATTTCATGCAAAGAAATTAAAATCCTTATGGGGTTAAGTAGTAAAGACAACTTGATCAATCTAAATAGTAAAGACAACTTGATTAATCTAATAGTGAAGACAACTTGATAAATCTAACTCTATCAATTCCACTTAGATGGTGATGTTCCACAAATGATTTAGTGAGGGGAAAAATGAACTACGGAGGTTGAATGTTTTTAGATGTAGAGCCTTTGTTTTGAGATCAAAGCTTGATAAAATAAAACAATCTATGTATGTCGGTGACTTGGTGTTATGCTGAAGTTGCTCGGCTTTGGGAGCTTGCATATAAGAAGATTATTCGCATCAGGGATGTTGTTTTCTTCGAAGATCAAACCATTAAAGGCGTATAAGAGCCAGCTAAGCCAACATTCTAACTGAAACAATGTATTTATGTTGGTGTTCTCCCAAGCTTGCATATAAGAAGATAATTTACATTAGATTTATTGAAAAGTGAGTTTACATAGACATATAAATATGTTAGTATTTATCATGTCTCTAAAATGCTAACACCCTTTTAAACTTTCTTGGTACCATGGCTAACTTTTTCTAGTTTCATAATAATTGTCTTGTCCCTAAAGATTGCCAATACGGTCTTACTTTGTACACTATGTTAATGCAACATTAGCAATCCCTTTCATGTGCATTAAATTTTCATGACATGTATTTGGGAATAGAGAGACTAATTATTTACCTTTGGTCAACTAGAGTTCAATGTATATCATAAAGAGTACTTTTAATTACTTCGTCGGTCCCAAATTAATTGCCACAAACCATTTTGGCTCAAATATTGAAGAATGTGAAAAAGTAGAGAGTTAGAAGTGAGTGGGTACGTGTAGGGCCTAAATATTTAGAAAAAGTAGAGATGAATACAGTGCCAAAAAAAAGGCACGTAACAAATAATTTGAGACAACCTAAAAAGGAAACTTTGGCAACTAATTTGGGATCTAGGGAGTAGTAAATAGTACTCTTCCATTCCATATTAGTTGCAACAATTTGACGTTTGCACTATTCGGATGCCTCACTTCTACCATAATTTAACTTATATATGAAAACATATGTTAGTAATACGAAGCGGTAGTTTTACATCAATGGTTTTTGTTTGTTGATTGGGCGAGCAACTAATGTCAAGCAACTACTAGCTGGTTACATCATTAATAGCTAGCGAAAAAACTAACTTGTGCATGTATATAACATTATAACTACTGTGCGTCTGGCGCACCGCTGTGCGTCAGACGCACAACTATGTTTTCCGAGAGGCCAAGTATTTATACATTTGGATAATTGAATACATGGAGAAAAACAAGGGAGTAATGATCTTTAATTGGTAGTGTTCAGCCACGAGTGTCAACAGAGGTATGCTAATTAAAGTAGCTCTTGGCTAGTTTTTTATTCAATTGCAGCACGTGTCATAATTAGGTGTGTATTGTAATGGAAAGTGCGACTTGCTCAACAGTAATTTTAGTGTCTTTGCTGGCTTATTACGGAGCAAATTTTTTGGGCTACTAAAAAAACCTATATTTTCAGCTCTAGTGTTTGCTGAAACATTATGGATCAAATGGAGATAGATGAGACAACAGCAACTAGATGATCAACTAGAATTGGCATCCTGTTAGGTTTTCCAGAATGAAGTTTTATATCTTAGCTTGGTAGTATGATTACCGTGTTAGACACTTCATGGAACCTCTAATTTACTATGCTCTTATTTTCAATTATTATGATTGTATGAAAGTGCTCTATTTCTTATACTAAGGAGGATTGAATACTATCTTAGCTTAGTGACTATCTTTAATTGATAGGTTAAGTTCCATTCATGTGCTTTATAAACAATTGGTGCTTTTTGTAATTTCTCTTTCAGCTTGCGGAGATCTTTATACCACATTTCTTGACAGCATCAATTTTTTCAGCACAAAGTGGCAAAGTCATGGTCTTCCGTCGAAATGTGGGTTATTTGATGGGTTTTTGCATCACTGCAGGAATATGCAGGTCAAAATCTTGTATGATCAATTCATCCTTTTCTCTTAATTGAAACATAGAAGATGGCCTTTTATTGTTTTTCTAATGCTCATGCTTCAAAATTTGCTTAGTCTGTGTAACCCCTTCTTTATGAATCTAGATTTCAGTGTAAGCGTTCCTAGTTCACACTTCAATCGCAATGATCTCCCGTGATGCTACTTGGCCATTCTTTATTGCAGCGTTAAGTGGTCACATTTTTGTTGCATGGATTGTATGCTTGGAATGACTTAATAGTTATTGGCAGAAATTAGAATTTGAAAATGCTGCTTTCTGAGTATGAATGTTGGTTAACTTGGTGATCCTCACATGTCTTAGATATTGTCCTATGATACTTGGATGCATACCGGTGTCGGTACGATTTGGTACAGATCAGGTTATGGAATATGAATCAGATATGTCAGTTTGCACTCAGAAACAACTGGGTTTTGGAGGAGAGAAATTAATTAGGAAATAGAGAGAGGGGCAGTCTCTTGCCTAATTCACTTCACCAATTGTGAGGTTTAGGGTTTGAGGTTTGAGCAGACCTAGATCTGCTAATTGAAAGTGAAATCTGCAATTTTTTTTGCTGAGATGTTCGGGCTTTTCTCGGAAGTTGCATCAAGTGCAATGGTACAGATTTTCATTATTCATTTGCCGTCAGTCGTCCCACTGGCTTCTTCAGTTATTCAGTGGTGACGGTAGAGAAGAGAGAAAATGGAGAGTCGAGTTATTGTTGTTCCTCACTAGTGTTATGCAGTTGTTTTTGGGTGGAAGACTGGTAGCCTGTGTGACTGTTATACTTTTACTTTGTTTTGGAGGGGGTGAAGAGGGGGGGAGAGGACAGGGGGTGAGCTTGTAACCATGTGGGTGAAGGGAGTGCTTTGGCTTCTTTCATGATCCTTTTCACTTAACAAAGGTGTTACTGACTGAACAAATTCCAAGGATCACATAAGTGATAAGACTTCCCCACAGAGAAATTAGCCCGAATTCTTATTTTGTTGATACAATACAAACTGCTTTTTGTTCCATTTTATGTTGTGATAATGATTTTATAAGGATTTGTAATTAACATACTGGAGCTGCTGACTTGTTACCTGTTTATCTGAGCTACAGTGGCATAAGAGGAGGCTGTTTCAGCATTGCAAATATGATCCTTGTGAGTAGAGGTTTCCTTTTTATGTATTTTTTTTTCTTGATCTGTATCTGATAGGTACATGTACATCAGATGACCTGTCTCCAGTGTAACAGACTTCCATAATCCCATGGCTGAAGTCAATTGGACAAAAAATGTCCAAATTGAGCTTTGTTGAATTTCTTTTGTATGTTTCATTGGAGAATTTACTTGGGGAAATGAATTAGCTCAAAATCGTTAATCTTAATACTGCCTCTTTATTTTTGCTTTGAAACTGATATTGCTCATCTTGATTAGAGCTCATGTTCATATGCAGGTCAAGAGAATGAGGGAAACGTTGTATTCATCTCTTATGCTTCAGGTGCTAAGCATTATGGATTCAAGGCTCTTTTCGGGTTTAAACAAATTTATTTTCCATCCATTGATGTGAGTCAATTTTCTTTGTAGGACATATCTTTTTTTGATGCAACAACAGTGGGTGATCTTACTAGCAGGCTTGGGGCCGATTGTCAGCAGGTGTCTCGTGTGATTGGAAATGATCTTAATCTCATATCACGCAATATTCTGCAGGTTTTCCCTTTGTCTTGTGTCATTCTGGATTATTTTTCAAATTATTTTTGGTTATTCTTGTCATCTTTGTTAATTTCAACTCCATCTATATGACTATCTGTTTGCTATCTCAGGGCACTGGTGCCTTGATCTATCTGCTAATTTTATCATGGCCGCTTGGTTTGTGCACCTTAGCAATATGCATCACACTTTCATCAATTATGGTAATTTATGGGCAGTAAGTTTCTATGCCATGCTTGCTTCATAAACTCAGATGACATTATACTTTTGTTTTTCTCCCTGATATCTAGTATAAATGGCCTACAGATAAGTTAGCATTCCAGATTCATACTCTGAACAGTTTATAGGCTTGCTGGTCAAAATCAAATATGCATCTTGCTTCTAGAGAACCTTATGTAAAGGAAAAGCAGTTCATGTGTTCTAGAACTAAAATTCTCTTTGAGGATATGTCCTAGTTTAGCTAATTATTTCCCATCCGATTTTCCTGGAGACCAGAAATGTGAACAGATTGCTGGAACACATCTAGAGTCTGTGTTTGATAGATAATTTTGTGCTGATCTATTCTGTAAAATTTCGTAATGGAGATTTGATACCCTTACCCAGGCTTTATTGACTAGTGTGTAATTTCTTCTCAATTCTCAATATCTTTATCGTGTGAATGAAAATTTAATTTGGATTATCACAAGTAACAACTTGAGATTTGCATGTGTTTGTTCAGAGAACAAATTAATCCAGCTTTGGCTCTTGTTGTGAAGAAGGGTCTGAAACTCTGACTTGTCTTACAGGTACCAGAAGAAGGCAGCAAAGTTGACCCAGGAGTTCACTGCTTCTGCAAATGAAGTAATGTCCACAACCTCCCTAATTTTATCTGGTTAATTTTGTTTATTTAGAGTTTTTTTTGGGAACACAGGTTTCTCAAGAGACATTGTCGTTGATGCGAACTGTTAGAGTTTATGGCACAGAAGCTCAAGAGTTAGGAAGGTGAGTATCATTGTGTGAAGAATTCAAGAATTTAGACAATCTGTTTGTATGTTAAGCAAGTGCAGTACATTTAATGGTCGATAGGTATGAGGTTTGGCTGGAAAGATTAGCTAATATCAGCTTACGACAAAGTGCTGCATATGGACTTTGGAATGTCAGCTTCAATACTCTGTATCACTCAACTCAGGTTTGGCATATAATATTCTTTGTTTAGAGATAATCTCTGGTTTACCATTTACCACTTTTAGATCTCTTTAATGTAGAAGCTTATTGGTATTTTTTTTACTACAATATGGAATTGGACAAAAGGTGCGCATTATAACTTTTGTTTATGCCAAATTTCGTCTACAAGACGACACTTGGTTGGGACATCGACGACTAGATTCACATAGTTGAAATTAAATACATAATTCAAATAGCGGAAATAAAAGAGAGAATACACGATATGGTGACGCGGAAAACCCCAATGAAGGTGGGCAAAATCCGCGGGTGGCTGTGAGTCCACCAATCCACTATGATAACGGCGTTAAAGCCATATTGATACAACTACATCAAATTTTTTTTCGAGCATAATGACTCATGTTGATACAAGTATATTGAAGAGCATAATGACTACTTGATGTGAATTTGAGTCCGAAAAATTCACAATGTTAGCCCTAGAATCGAAATGACGTTTTTATGTTATTTTTATGAAGGAATACTGAAAATAAGAAGTAAAAACAAGGATAGTACTCTTGATTCTCGCAAGAATTTGAGGGTCTCTTCCTAATCGCAATTAGAAAATGAATACAAGTCGGAACAAGTATTGGTTTTGGTTAGCAACCGAAATAAGCAACGCTCACAATTATCAAATCAACTCTACCTTTATTATGGACTACACGTGTACTTACATAGGATGAGCAAGCAATCCTTACCCTCCAAGCTATATCATGGCCGGATTTCCTAAGCAAAACAAAGGAAAGTTTCCTCTCATAATCTAGCACAACTTAAGGAAATTTTCCCCTTAAAAATAGCCTAGAATCTAGCATAACTTAAGGAAACATTTGATTTAGGAAAGCTTTGCAAAACTTTCCATAAACCTTACAAAAACCACACGCCTAACGAGACTACTCATCTTTCCTTATTACAACTCGTGACAACTCATCTACTTGGAGCTTAAGTAAATGAATTACAACATAATTTTCGGCCCTTTGCTAAATTAACTACTTTGATCAACTAAGTTAACTAACAATAACAATAAAAGACATATTTTTGGTTACATGTAAAACTTTCACTTTAATAGTAAAGTAAAACCATGCAACAACTTAAGAAACAAATAAAGATAGTTGAACTTGCATCACTACTCATAAAAAATATAAGTGATACTACCTCCATATTTTTTTAGCTGCACCATTGCCTTTTTGGCACTATTCATCAACCAACTTTGTTAAACTATCTCGCACCATTATATAAGAAAAAACATAGTAAAGTGGGGTCTTGTTAAATTCGTCTCAATGCGAGGATTGCAAATATCAAATTTTTATAATTTTTACTTACACCAATAAGAGATATTAACGTTCAAAGAAGCGTTTCGGTAAATGTGAAAAAGCAAATGGTGCAACTAAAAAAATACAGGGGTAGTATAATACAACTATACAAGTGTAAAGAAGATAGGAATACATAAATGAGTTGGTGTAGATAATTAGCTTCAAGAGAGTAGATATGGATATTTTATGGGCTCCTAACACTAGAAGAGAGGAAGAAAGGTGTGTTGAGAGGAGGACCTTTTGAGTAGAAAATAACTCAAAGGTTAGATACTAGTTGTAGTGGATAAATGGCCATGGTCTAATGATGTAGTGAGCAAAGTATAGATAGGGAAGTAGTATATTCCATATTCACCTCAGAGTTGGAGTGGGGATATATATAGAATTCTCCGCTCATAGAAAATGCGAAGCACCAATTGAAAGATAGGGACACCCTCCTTGATGAAGTTCCTGCATTCTAGCGTTTGTAACTGACGACTCCAAGTGATGACTAGAAACACAATAACTTCTTTTGCTTTCCTAAAATATAGGGCTCTTCCATAAAGCCCTTTGACCACATGTTAATTGTTCTCTGATATCCTATAGACGGTTGCATGAAAATAGGGATACTCCTACTTAGTGGGGGAATAATCTCCAACTTCCCATGATTGTAGAAGTTGACTGCTGATGGTTATCTAGTCATCAACAACTGTTATTATTCATCCACAAAGAGATATTTATGCCACCTAAAATGTAGGAACAAACTAACAAAAAGATAGCACAAGTGTATTGACTTGGTCAACCAGTCCAAGATGCTCCGACCCCCTGACGTCTTACCTAGCAACAAATCTGCGGTTTTTTCACCATATACCTCGACAATTATTTTTATTTACCATATACCCTCCTCCGACTTTTCAAAAAATTATCATATACCCCCAATTTTCAAAAATACACACCCTTTATGGCTAACGGCCGTAAACTCCATTAGTCATTAACCCCTAATTGATCTAATCAACCCACTAACCCCCTTAGTTACCCTCCCTAAATCTCCCTCCTCCCCTTCTCTCTCTCCTAACCCAATTAACCAATTTCCCCCCTCTCTCTCCTCCACCACTAACACCACCACTAAGCTCACTTCACTACATATCTTCATCCATGGCTTCATTCCTCATTTTTTCTCTCCTCTTCATCCTCTCCACCACCGCTACCTCTGCCATTATTTACACCACCTCCACCACCCCATTCTCTCTCCTTTCATCATCACCATTACTACCTTCCCATTCATCTCTGCTACCACAACCACCACCATCCCATTTCCTCCCCCCTCTTTCGGTGTTAATGTGTTATGGTGATACCATATCTTGCAAGTATCGGGTACAATCATTGACCCCATAAGACCCACCCGTCATTCCCCACATTTACATTCCACCCAGGTGACAATTCCAGCTTCAACTCACCACTCTTCTCTGCGTTTTGTGGCTGAAACTATGACCAAGTGCAGAAAAAGAGAGAGCAGGTTAGTGTGTGAGCAACAACAATGGCGACAAGAGTAATAGCAGCACTAGCAAGCAACACTATCTCTTCCTTAATCTTCAAACGCCCCCCTCTTTCTTCATTTCAGATTCTAAAGAGATCCTCTAATTCTCTTTCTCCTTCAAACCAACTCTCTCTAAACGCCTCTTCACTTGCCGCACTATTTATAGACCTCAAGATGTTCTCACCAAAGAGCAAGGTCAGCCTGCAACCTTCGATTATCGCGTCTTCTTCGTCGATAAATCCGGCAAGAAGGTTTTTTCTCTCTGTCCTAATCATGCAATGCAATCCGGAGTCTGACTTGCTCTCTCTCCTTCCCCATCTCCATCGCCGGCCCTCTTCTCTTCCATTACCACATTGTTTCCTGGCGCTTCTTCTTCTTCGATTTCCGTTTGATTTCTCTTTCGAACTTGTAATTTGATTTCTAAGGACAAAATATTTGAAGTTCAGGTCGACGGCTTAGGCAATGGATGGGCCGTGGTTAGTTGTATTTGGTGGTGGAAAAGAGAGTTAGGGTTTATTGGTGGGCTAAATTGGAGTTAATTAGGGGGATAATAAAGGTTAATTAGGGGCTTAGTATTGGAGTTGGAGCTTAATGACTAATGGAGTAAACCGCCGTGAGTCATTAAGGGTATCATGTGTAATTTATGGAATCTCAGTGGTATATGGTGAATTTTGGAAAGTTGGGGTATATGGTGAATAAAACAAATTTCCTGGGGGCATATTGTGAAAAATCCGGCAAATCTGTGTCTCTGACGATGGTATGTGGTGACATGAACCCGTTTTATGCAGTACCAAATCCTGGTATGACACTTTTCCTGATGATGTCTATTTGTTTGGGTAAAATAACGATAATAACAAGTCCTTTCTTGCAAGATTGGGCTTTCAGATTTGTCATATGATGTGCACCTTTGGCTCTTTATTTTCTGATAGTTTGTTCTTAATGCTTAGATTGAGTTGATTTAAAATCCTGTTGCACTTTTGTTCTTTAACCACGATTCTGATTGCAGTGTAAAAGACTGGTCTTTGGGGTGTTTTAGTTGTTTATGCTGTCTGTGTTCCTGCGTTTTCATTACGTAGTTGTTTATATTCTAATGTTGCATTTCTTCTTCTAATGTTGCATTTCTTCTTTTGGTAACAGCTCCCAGCAATGACAAGTTCTCTCTTCTTGAACAGTATAAACCCTGATTTCCTGTTCAAACTGTGGATATTGATATATACCTTTTCATTTTTCTAGATTATTGCTGTGCTAGTTGGGGGAATGTCTATTCTATCTGGCCGTTTGTCAGCTGAACAACTCACAAAGTTTCTGTTATATAGTGAATGGCTAATCTATTCAACATGGTGGATAGGAGATAATGTGTCATCATTAATGCAGTCCGTGGGAGCAAGTGAGAAAGTATTTCAGTTGATGGATCTCTTGCCTAGTGAACAGTTCATCTCAGAAGGTAAACCCTCATATTTAGGTCATTCATGGTCTTAAATTTGATATGTACTTTCTTTTGTTTATTCTTACTTGTACCCAAAGGACTTGGTACGATTGCAAACACAAAACTTTGAGCTTTAATATCTCTAATTATGCATTAGTAAAAAAAAAAAAAAAAGTTGATATCTTGAAAATACATATCAAGACGAACTTAACAAGAACTCACTATGACTTTATTTTTCCTTACATATATACAAGTATAATACAAGAGGGTCAAAGTGAAGTTTATAAATAGTGTTAAAAGTCAATATGGTACAACTAAAAGGAAACGGAGGAAGTATTATACTACCTCCGTTCCTATTTAATCTACACGGTTTAAGGAAAATGTGAAAAAATAGGAGAGGGAGAGGAGAGGAAATCTGAAAAGTGGGGAGTAAGAAGTATAAGTAAATAAAAAAATAGAGGAGAGAGAAAAATGGGGTAGGTGGGGGGGTTTTAAGTGGGTTAATTTATTTGGTGAGGGACCACATGGGGGACAAAAGTGGGGAATATTGATTGGACACTTAGGCTCCGTTTGGTAGGGCGTAAAACGTTATCCTGGAAAACTGTTTTCCTCTATTTTCAATTTTACATTGTTTGGTTTGCAAGGGAGTGTAAAATCATTTTCCCTAAGAGTAAAATTGCTCTTCCAATGATGGAAAACCATTTTCCCTTCAAAATGAAGGGAAAACTATTTTCCTTCATTTTTCTTATCTCTCCTTTACACTCCTCTCCCTACCTCCTTACTTTCTTTTTCATTTTCCTTTCTTTTCATCATTTTTCTTATATGGAACCAAACAACGGAAAATAATTTAGGAATTGTGTTTTCCATTGTGAATTGTTTTCCATGAAAATCATTTTACACTGAAAATGTTTTACACCCAACCAAGCGGAGCTTTAAAGGAACGGCCCGAAAAGGAAAGTGGGTAGATTAAAAAGGAACGGAGGTAATATATAGCAGCAGTCAGTAGAGGCTTCTCTAGTCTTTAAGGTATCTTGTACTCCCTCCGTTTCATTTTAATTTACTCACTTCACTTTGGGGGAGAACCAAGGGGAAAGTGCAAAAGTATGAGAGAGAAACTGAAAAGGTGGAGAGAGAAATTGAAAAGTGAGAGAGAGAAATTAAAAAGTGGGTTAAAATATTAAAAAGTGGATGACATGGGTGGAAAAAGAGGAGAAAGTAGATGTGACATGTTACCAAAAATAGAAAAAGCAACAGTGTGTAGATTAAAAAGAAACGGACCAAAAAAGAAAGTGTGTAGATTAAAAAGAAACGGAGGGAGTATGATTTTTTGTGGTTGCCTCAACTAGGGGCTGTTTCTCTATCATCAGGACCTTTTTCACTGAAGCATTTTTTATGCAAAATCCATGAAATTTTGGTGAAACCTTTACTTATGGCTGAAATATTTGAAAGAACTTTTTCTCTATGCTTGTTTTCTTGGTGCACAAGGCTATGTGTAACTGAAATTATTCCCTTTTTTTTATTCTGTTCGTTGGTTGAGTACTACCTCTTCTCTCCTATGAACCTATTACAAAGGACACTTGTCAATCGTAGTAGAAGTAAAGAGAAATATTCCAGTTACATGGAGTGTAACTGTATATGGTTCCTTGCCCTTTTTTTATGGATTTGGGTCTTTGCAGACACACACAAGTGTCTTTGCTTTCATGCCACTGAAAACTACTGAAGCTAGTCTCTTTAGTTTCGCTTCTAATTGCTTGTATATATATTTGTTTATGGATGTCGTAGAGTACCCTGATACAGAAGCTAATGCCTTCTTAACTTTTCAAGTGATTTTACTCGTTGCTGCTGTAAATCTATAGTGGATATTCAACTGACGTGATGCTAATCAGCTATCAAATTTGGTTTTTTTGACAACCTGTAATCTCAACAAGACCTTGCACAAATTGTTTGTTTTCCTTGTTTTGAGAGCGACCAAGAATATAAAAAGCTTCTTTTATGGCTAAATTACCTCTAAACCTGGACCCTTTCAATAACTGACTATTCTGCTCCTGAACACATGTTCTAGTCGCAGTTGAAGTCCTTTACCTCACTTCAGGAAAAAGAAGATTCTCCTTTTGTTTATGTTCGTTATGGATTCATCTAAACCTGGACCTCTCAGATCGATATCTGCCATTGTAATCTTTTTGGCTTGACAAGTGTTAGTTTCTTAATCATCCATTTTACTTATGGCTGAAATATTTGAAAGAACTTTTTCTCTATGCTTGTTTTCTTGGTGCACAAGGCTATGTGTAATTGAATTTATTCCCTTTTTTTAATTCTGTTGGTTGAGTACTGCCTCTTCTCTCCTATGAACCTATTACAAAGGACACTTGTCAATCGTAGTAGAAGTAAAGAGAAATATTCCAGTTACATGGAGTGTAACTGTATATGGTTCCTTGCCCATTTTTCATGGATTTGGGTCTTCGCAAACACACTCAAGTGTTTTTGCTTTCATGCCAGTGAAAACCACTTAAGCTAGTCTCTTTAGTTTAGCTTCTAATTGCTTGTATATATATTTGTTTATGGATGTCGGAGAGTACCCTGATACAGAAGCTAATGCCTTCTTAACTTTTCAAGTGATTTTACTCGTTGCTGCTGTAAATCTATAGTGGATATTCAACTCTGACTTGATGCTAATCAGCTATCAAATTTGGTTTTTTTGAAACCTGTAATTTAAACAAGACCTTGCACAAATGGTTTGTTTTCCTCGTTTTGAGAGCGACCAAGAATATAAAAAGCTACTTTTATGGCTAAATTACCTCTAAACCTGGACCCTTTCGATAACTGACTATTCTGCTCCTGAACACATGTTCTAGTCGCAGTTGAAGTCCTTTACCTCACCTCAGGAAAAAGAAGATTATCCTTTTGTTTATGTTCGTTATGGATTCATCTAACCTGAACCTCTCAGATCGGTATCTGCCATAGTAATCTTTTTGGCTTGACAAGTGTTAGTTTCTTAATCATTCATTTTACTTATGGCTAAAATATTTGAAAGAACTTTTTCTCTATGCTTGTTTTCTTGGTGCACAAGGCTATGTGTAACTGAAATTATTCCCTTTTTTTTAATTCTGTTGGTTGAGTACTACCTCTTCTCTCCTATGAACCTATTACAAAGGAGACTTGTCAATCGTAGTAGAAGTAAAGAGAAATATTCCAGTTACATGGGGTGTAACTGTATATGGTTCCTTGCCCTTTTTTTATGGATTTGGGTCTTCGCAGACACACTCAAGTGTTTTTGCTTTCATGCCAGTTAAAACTACTTAAGCTAGTCTCTTTAGTTTTGCTTCTAATTGCTTGTATATATATTTGTTTATGGATGTCGGAGAGTACCCTGATACAGAAGCTAATGCCTTCTTAACTTTTCAAGTGATTTTAGTCTTTGCTGCTGTAAATCTATAGTGGATATTCAACTCTGACTTGATGCTAATCAGCTATCAAATTTGGTTTTTTTGACAACCTGTAATCTCAACAAGACCTTGCACAAATCGTTTGTTTTCCTCGTTTTGAGAGCGACCAAGAATATGAAAAGCTTCTTTTATGGCTAAATTACCTCTAAACCTGGACCCTTTCGATAACTGACTATTCTGCTCCTGAACACATGTTCTAGTCGCAGCTCAAGTCCTTTACCTCACTTCAGGAAAAAGAAGATTCTCCTTTTGTTTATGTTCGTTATGGATTCATCTAAACCTGAACCTCTCAGATCGATATCTGCCATTGTAATCTTTTTGGCTTGACAAGTGTTAGTTTCTTAATCATCCATTTTACTTTTTATCCTAGGAAAAAAGGTCGTCATGCAATTCTACTTGTGCTTCCCTGATGCTGAACCCTTTCATTTTATATCTAATTCCTTGAGATTTCCTTAGTCATTTACTATCTCAGGCTTTGGATGTGTGATGCAGGATTAAAACTGCAGAAATTGACTGGGCATATTAATTTTGTGAATGTCTCCTTTTCTTATCCAACAAGGACCGAGGTATGCTTGAATGTCAGTTAGCGCTTACTAACCTTATAGTTTTCTGGATATATGCTATTGAAATGCTGGCATATTACTTTTGGCTACCTATAGCAATTTGTCCTTTACTATTAGTCCAGGAAGTAAAGTTGCTTTATCTCAAGCTATCGTTGATGCAATTATGTTGACCGTCAATGCTCCCTTGTCACCTCATGTCAAGTTGCCAATTTCTTGTGGTCTTTTTCCCTAAAGTTGTTGGCTTGAAACAAAATTGGTGACTGTGAAGGTGGACATTAGCAAATTAGGCAAAATAGCATTGTATCGCTTGGATGTTGTGAAAACTTTGGAGATGCTGGTTGTGGTAGCCTGATTTTTGCTATGACTTAACATAGCTTGAACAATTTATAATACTAAAATGGAGAAATTAAGGAAGGAAGATGAACTTTGATTGATTAATAACTGAAATTAAAGCAAAAGTAACCGATATTCAAGCTTTCGAGAGGCTTGTCTCTCCCAATTGAACTCTTAAAAGCTCACCCAAATTCTCATCTATTTTCAACATAATTTTCTCTCTCTAATTATCCCTATATATAGAGTAATTTCCTTAACACAACTACCTAGCTTATTCCCCAAGCTTACAAATGAAGATAATATCTAAATTACCCTTCCCCCTAATATGGATTCATAGCAGTTTTCATATTCTTGAGAAATGAGCTTGGGTCTATTTTTCTATTAGTCTTCTTCTTCACTAACTTGTGGAAGTCATTTCTTATGATACAACTTATTGGGTGCAGAAATTTAGGTTTCATGTATCTCAAAACCTAATTATAGATTCTGAATACAAGAGACTAGCTCCTTATAGAGTAGTGACATCTCAATCGCAACGTGAAAGTTCATTCTGTTTAATGTCGTATTTGGTTGGGTGCTTCTTATGCTTGCACTATTCTATGGACTAACATGCTGAGTTTTGAACAGGTACCTGTAGTACAAGATATAACTATTTCTATGCATCCCAATGAAGTAATTGCTATTGTAAGGGACTATTTGTATATTTATTTCTGTATTCTACATCTTATATGTTTGCTGCCAATGGTGGAGCTCTAAAGTTATTGTTGGGGTGGGGGAATGGGGACTATTTTTTTTTTTCTCCCAAATATATATTACTTTTTGTAGAGTAACAAAGAAGAGAGAAGTAGAGGTTTAAAGAATAAGAGAGATAAGCCCTATCTAATACAACCAATCACTAAGCCAACGATCTGATTTTGGCAATTTAGATCCATTAATTGTTATAAAAGTTCTTGAAGAAGCTGGGACCTTATGTGGCACCACTTGGTCCAGCCAATCACAGATCACTAGTCTAGTCTCATGTTTTCCAGGCTGGAATACAGAAGTTCTGAACCAACCATTCTAGACCTAGTTAGGCCTGTGCCTCAGTTAGTTGGCACCCAGAACGTTCCCCTCACATTAGAGAAATGAGGAGCCTGGGGCTTGAGGAACACATGGTGCAAACACTTTACCAGCGGACCCATAGCTCATCAACTTTTGAAAGGGACTATTTATCAAGGCTAGATCTACTTGCTGCATAATGACCCTAAGGACCCTTCTTTACTAAAGTTTTTTTGTTAGGTTGGTCTTAGTGGCAGTGGTAAAAGCACAATTGTGAATCTTCTTCTACGTCTTTATGAGCCAACTGGTGGTGAGGTATGTATGTCTTTTTGTTCATATGCCTCTTTTCTTACGACAAAGATGTACACTCTTTTAAGAGGATACTTTTTTCTGCAGATACTAATTGATGGCTCCCCTCTGAAGAATTTAGACGCTCAATGGTTTAGAGAAAGGATTGGATATGTGGGCCAGGTTATCACGTCTTCTGAATTGAAGCTGCCTGAGTGGTGGTTAATACTCTTGATTTGAAGTTTACTAACCTATAACTGACTAATTATTTGAACAGGAACCTCGGCTTTTTAGAACGGACATAAGTTCGAACATAAGATACGGGTGTCCCAGAGAGGTTACTCAAGAGGATGTTGAGTGGGCTGCTAAGCAAGCTTTTGCTCATGACTTCATCTCTTCCTTGCCGAATGGTTACAATACGATTGTTGATGATGATCTGCTCAGTGGTGGGCAGAAACAGAGAATTGCTATTGCTCGAGCTGTCCTTAGGGATCCAACCATTTTGATCCTTGATGAAGCTACTAGTGCCTTGGATGCAGAAAGTGAACACAATATCAAGGTTTTTATATAATTTATCCTTGTGATTTGTCCTGAATTCCTTGAAACAGAAATATTTGATGGTCATTGGTAGGCTCTGAATAACTGCATTATATCTCCTTCATGTCTACCCAAATTACTCCTAACATTAAAAAGTGGAAAGGAAGACTAGCAATTAATGTATTAAATTGTATGCAGGGCGTTCTACGAGCAGTAAAAAATGACTCACAATCAAGGAGAACTGTCATAGTAATTGCACATAGGTCTGTCTTAAACCTAAAAGCCCTTGATGATTACAAATATGCTTGTTGAGGGTAATACTGTATTAGCTCATGGCTTCATACTGTTTTGGACCTGATGAATCATTATTGCAGGCTTTCTACAATACAAGCTGCAGACAGAATAGTCGTGATGAATGGTGGTAAGATTGTTGAGGTAGGTTTCATAAAAGAAGATGTCCAATGCTCTTTATTCGCAGGCCTCAGCTCTGACGCTTTCATATGAGTAATTAGATTACTGGCTGTTGGCATTATGTTACGAAATTCCCCAACTAGTTATAGTAGCAAGTTGATGAGATGAATCTAGAATCCCTAAATTTCCTAGTGCACAGGTTGTCATATAGGCAACTGTAGGTGACCTATCATGCAATTCTGTCATGTCCAAGATTGATCTCTACTTTGTTATTTTTTGACCGTCTTTTCATCCACGTAGATGGGTAGTCACAAGGAGCTTCTCCTTGAAGATGGCTTGTATGCAAGATTAACTCGGAGACAAGCAGATGCTGTGGCTTGAAACAACGACCAATTCCATGACTCTTGCTTGCTACTACGAAGCTCAGAGCACAGATGGATTGAGGTTTTATCTTAACAGTAGTCTCTGCAGCAGGAACTTAGAGATTGAAGCAAATTATTTGGCTGCTGATCTCTAAGTTCGGTGGCTGTCAAATTTTTATAGAACAGAGCAACAAAGAAACCGGGCTTTGATAGGTTGATACTGGCGATCATAGTTCCTCAACATGGCTTGCGGATGCAGCTCAATTTTTGAAGTAGCTGCAATATACTGCTGTTCCTGTCCATTCTTTCATCTTCATGCACCAAAAGTTTATAACCTGTAAGTACGCATTGTACAGTGTAACTTTTCAATGGTGTACATGAATTTTTGGTTGTTCATTGTTACTTTGTACCTTCCTCTACCTTTTGACATTGAGCAAATTTGCATTAATTAAAAACTGGAGTACAGCCTAATGCTAATACAACCAAACATAAACAACAGACACTAGCAAAACTACATTACCTTGTACAAACGATTTAAAGAAAACACTAGCTATTATGTGTCCAGTCCGAAAAAAGTTTGTCTTGAGCGATGGTGGGTGAGGTTGGATATGAGAGGAAATATGTTGAGATACACAACTCTGACGATCTTCATAGAGAAATTGTCGTATAACTGCTAGTAGATCCCAATGTCCACGAGACGCGATATCCCAAGGTCCTTGCTGATCCTCCTGGGATTCTCCTGGTTCAACGAACAATGAATTCACGTTCTTTAGTGACTTCTGACCATGCTGCGAGGGTATCCGGAGTTTAGTCACACTCGACTGAAACTCGAAAGACGTGGATGTCTTAACGTGCCCCAAATCAAGTTGGAGTGCTTCTCACAAGATGCATTTTTTAGGTGTGATGACACCTGAAGTCATCACGATAATTTGGGGCGAGTTAGATTGATGAACATCGCCCCACTGACGGATCCGAAGATTCAAATTGACAATCCCAAATCCATCAGACCGACGGATAACAGATCTTAAGAGAGAACTCCCTCTCATCTTAACCAACGCCTGAAATCCTAAAGTGGCAAAAACCCCATGCTCAACTCCAGGATTATTGGCTCTACCTACCAGGTCGCCTAAATCTTCCTGTATCATAGGAAACCAAGAGCCTCAAACTGCCCACCTAGGGGTGCGTATTGAACGAGCCGAGCCCGAATAGCACTAGGCTCGGCTTGAGCTCGTTTAACTTTTCATGGGCTCGGCTCGGCTCGTGAGCTCGACGAGCTTGGGGGAGCCGAGCTCGGCTCGAGCTCGTTTAACTTTTCATGGGCTCGGCTCGGTTCTTGAGCTCGTTTTTAGGCGCTGCTCGAGCTCGGCTCAAACTCGGGTTCGATTATGAGCTCGAGCTCGTTTGAGAGATTTATTTTGCGAAAAATCTATATATACCTTAGTTGAGTTAATATTTTAAAAGAAATACTTACTATAATTTTTAATATATAAATATTTTTTTAATATAAAATATTTTTTTAGTGTAAAATAATAATCGAGCTGTTCACGAGCTTTTCGAGACGAGCTTTGCTTAGCTCAGCTCGGCTCGCTTAAGTCTCGAGCCGAGCCACAACGAGCCGAGCTTTGACCGAGCCGAGCCCGAACTGTTCACGAGCTTGTCAGGCTCAATATCACCCCTATGCCTATCAATCATCACTAACGAACACCCCAGCACAACCATTCTCAAAAAGGCAAGGGTCATCGGATCTGAAAGAAACAAACAAGAAAATAACGAAAACATAAACTACCACCCGACTCATATACCACGCCGGCAACCCCAACGAATGCTTCCTTGGCACACTAACTAAACTGACTCCAACTAACACTAGCGGGGAACGGGGAAGGGAAGCCCAAAACTAACTCAGGGGGGAGGGTAGGGGAAGCCCACACGAGACCAGGGGATGGAAGGGGAAGCCCGAAATGTAAACCAACTGACCTACTAGGGAAGGGGGAGGGGAAGCCCTAGACCGAGACCGGGGGGAGGGGGGAGGGGACGCCCTAAACCAAGACCAACTGACGCCAACGGGAACGGGGAAGAGGAAGCGCACCAAAGGAAAAACCGGGAAGGGGGAGGAGGCCAAAGAAACTTAATTGGGTAGGGAAACAGACGCTAACGAAGTAGCAGGGGAGGGGGAGGGGCGCGACGAACCCACTGGACGCAACAAGGAGGACGACGACGGAACCACTAGACACTAGACGCGGCAGGGGAGGGATGACAAGCTGGAGAAAACAAACAACGTTAGGAAACCTAAGCGAAGCGACAGAAAAAACGAAAGAAAAACCTAAAAGAAACAGGGGATCTCGCTGGAGAACCGCCGGAGACCGATGCGGCGCCGGAACTCCGGCGAGTTCCTAGGGTTTTTGTTTTAGAGAGCAGGCAGAGGAAAAGAGCTAGAGAGAGAAAGTGCTGTAAACTTCCTCTACCTTTTGACTGCTGCATATTGCACAAAATTAGGGCCTTTGGTTAATGATTTTTTTGCCATCTTTTTGGCTTTTGCTTTAGCTCTTTCTCTGTGGTCAAACAAACAGGAAAAAACATGTTCGATAAGTTGGGCTTTTTTTTAATGGCCTTGCAGCCAAAAAAAAAAGGTTCCTATTAGTTATATGAGTATAGCTTTTGCTAGTGGCTTTTGGCTTTTTTACAGCTAGATTACTTTTTTTTATAGAAAAAATCTTGCTACATGCTCCACTAATGATAATAATGTTCCTATCTCCTATTACTATTACTATTACTACTAATAATAATGATGATGATGATGATCTCTGACTTAGTGTGGTTTGATCTAGTATTAATCATATCCAGAGTCTAACAAGGTTATAATCGGATGTGATCTAATTTTTACAAGGCATGTAAGTGTAACTAATCTAATCTTTCTGATGTATATTAAATAGAATAATGTCGAATGCTAATTGAAGTGAGAAGACACTTTAAAAAATAGTGAGAAGATAGAAAATTTGGCCTAAACCACTAATAAATTTTTTCACCATATACCCCAGACAAATTTGTTTTTGCACCATATATCCTCGCAAGTTTCCAGATTCACCATATACCCCCGACGTTTTAAAAAATACATCCACTTACCCTTATGACTAACGAAAGGCTAACGCCGTTAGTCATTAACCCCTAATCCCCCCTCTAACCCTAATTAGCTAACCTAAATCTACCTCTAACCCTAACCCTAACCCCTAATCTAATACCCTAACCGTAACCCTTACCCTGACCACCCCTCCCCCACCGGCCCACCACCCAGCCAGCCCCACCTCCCCACCGCCCCACCACCCAGGCCAGCCCCTACCACCTCGAAACCCCCCTTCACACGCAGCCCCACCTCCCCCTCCCCACCACCCCCCGAATCCCCCCTCCCCTTCCCCTGCCGACGCACAACCATCCCCTTCCCCGCAGCTGACCCCACAGTCACCAAATTTCGGGTTCCGCAGCCCCTCCCCTTCCCCCGCCGACCCCCTCCCCCCCCCTTCCCCTCGTTGCACGAACTCCTCCCTCCCTTTCCCTTCTTCCCCAACGAAGATGAGCGATCCAACTCATACGAGTTATGGTTCAAACCCGATCTCGACGACGATTGAATCCTATCCCACCCCGCCATCTCTCTCTTTACAATTCTTCCGCAAAATTTACAACCCTAATGTCACGAAATCTTCAGCTCCGAAACAAATATAAAAAATGGCGAAAAATTGGGGAAAAGTTTTCAAAATTAAGGAAGAGAAAATGAAAGGATGTCCTTCAAAAATGAGTGGGGACACCATCAAGTTCATCCCCCATCGAGCAATTTTCTATCTCCTCGATCTTCGTGCTTTGTTCTTCGATCGCGACAACAGTTGGGGAGGGGAGGGGGTTCGCACAAAGCACGGGAAGAAGGGGGAGGGAGAGGGGTTCGCACAGCGAGGGGAAGGGGAGGGGAGGGGGGTCGGCGGGGGAAGGGAGGGGGGAGGGGTTGAGGGAGGAGGGGGGCCGGTGGTGGTGGTGGTGACGTGGTGGTGGTGAACGGGTGGTGGTGCAGTGGGTTAAGGGGTGGGGGGGGGTGGTTAGGGTTAAGGTCCAAGTTAGTGTATTAGATTAGGGTTAGAGTTAGGATTAGGATTTCATTTAGGTTACTTAATTAGGGTTAGGGGAGGATTAGGGCCTAATGACTAACGGAAGTTTAACACCGTTAGTCAAAAGGGTAAGTCCATGTATTTTTTGAAAGGTGAGGGCTATATGGTGAATTTCAAAAGTTGAAAGGGTATATGGTGCAAAAATAATTTGTCAGGAGTATATGGTAAAAAAACCGTAAAAAGAAAGATCATTCTTAAGGACCTGAAATTAGATGTCAATTTTAATGACATTAATAAACTAATTTAAGATCCTTAATGATGAAAGAATGCATTTTAAGTCTTTAAAGTTTAAAATAGTTTGTTAGCCCGAGCAATACCTCGAGTCATTATAATATATACACAAATTATTAGAATAGGCGGTCTAATTTTCACATAAAATTAGACGAACCTAAGACTGAATTTTTCTAACAAGCCCATTGCATTTCACTCTAACCCAACACTATCCTAGTCATCCATTCTCTTCTCCTTCATTTTTTTCTTGATTATCGAACTACAATAGATAATTTTAAAAAAAATAACTCGGTAGTCTTACCGAACGGATTAAACTAATCACTAAATGGATTAAAGAATGTCATTACTGAATAGATTAACCTGGTCCCTAAATAGATTAAACTAGTCATTAAATTTAAAAAAAGGTAGCATATTCTCTTCTTAATATTGAGCTTGATCCGCGCCTAATTTTATGTTAAAATTAGGTGGTCTCTTACAAGACCAACTGATATATATATATATATATATATATATATATATATATAAAAAAAAAATAAAATATATATATATATATATATATATATATTGCTTTTAAAAAAAATTAAATCTAATAATATTTTAAATAAATTTTATATAGAAAAGATTAACTTTAATTGTTTGTAGTTTATGATTATAATTTCATCCAAAGTATTTTTAAAAAATTTGTTAACCAACAATAAAGCAAATTACATTTGAAAGTAATTTACTTCTTTAGTCTAATGGATTTTTAACTCTTTAGTCTTCAATATTGTTACGAGAACTTTTAATTATCAATTGTACATGTAATTAGAAGATATTATTGTTGATTAAAGTTTTGTGAAAAAAAGTCAGTTTGTTAATTAAAAAATAATGTTACAAGCGGAGTTGAAGTATGAGTGTCTTATAATAAGAGATTGGACTAAAACAAGTTGGACAATAAAGGTTAAAAATTGACGAGCATGACTTTTCCCCTTCTTTGTTATTGTAATTTTTTTTTTGAAAGAGAAATTATATTAATTGAAGGCCAAACGGCATCTACAATAGGTATTAAAGAAAAACAAGATACAATTGAATAAGGCTGAATCAAATTCGTCATCGAAGAAACTACAATGAACCAAATCGAGCACTTTGTTATTGTACTTTGTTAATGGTAGTTTACTAGTTGTGGTATGGAGTGGTGGTAAATGATTTACTTTATTTAATATGAGGTAGTGAGTTCATAGCATTAATATTTACGACTCTGTTTTAGTTCAGCAAAAATAAGTTCAGTTCATTAACAATAAATTTTATTCAGTAAAATAAGTTCACTCAAGTAAAAATCAAGTGAAATGAACGAGATCTAGAAACCAAAAATTAGAGAGGCCAATAATATTTAAAGAAAATTTATAAATAATCAAAATTACTTCAAAAGTTAATGTACCTTAAGTACTCTCAACGTCAAATAAAATCTATTGATACACCCTATGTAGCTTCAAACTCGCGAAATCATCAACCAAAGAGTCTAAAACGAATCTTTATGCATGCAACATTTCAATTTACATACAAAAATGTCGCTAAGAAAATCATGATTTTACCTTAACTTTACAACATATTACTAGAAAAATAAAAATATTACGTTAAGTCATTGACAATTAACAAACCAAAAACTTTCAACAATTATAAAAATAGAAAAAATAATTTGCATGACAAAAAGGAGCTAATATATTTAACAAAAAAACAAGCGAGTAATTTACTATATATTGATATTAGGTAGTTGAATTTTAATAAATAGAAATATACAGATTGTTTGGCTTGTAGACTTCAAAAGTCTTTTAATAAAATAACCCCAAATTATCTTAAGATGAACAATAAAGCAAAAAATCAACACTAAAATCCAAAATTGAAGCTTTCATTAAAATAAACTCATAATTTGAGAACCGGATAAATAAAAAGGAATCCACCTAAATGATTGTGATAGTAAAATAATCACAAATTTCAAAAAAAAAATTGGGGATGGGGTCTTCTTTTTTTTTCTTTAGGGAAGAGAGATGGTGGTTTTGAATTAGGGTAATTAACTAGCTAGGTGATAGGTTAGTAAATTTACTTTAAATGATGGGTTAATTAGGTTTTTAAGTGAATTAAGGTCAGTAAGTATAATTAGCCAAAGTAGGAGGTCCACCTGGTATAAATTTTTTTTTGGCCTACCACCAAGTAGAAAAACCCAAAGTAGAAAGTCACCATGTATAATTTCCCAAGAATATATGGGCCACAAGTTTGGGTCACAGGGGCTGGGCGGCGCCAGGCCCCCTTGTAGCCCTGCCTATGCTAAATACATCTGGACCATGGTATAGACGTATTCAACATACGACGGAAAAAAATGCTGGTTACTCTAGATCACTAGTGTCTATGTCTCGTCCTTTCTAATTTCGGGACGCAAAATTTTCCGGCAAGCAAGTTGTTGGACAACTTTGAAGAGGAAGAGAGAGTGGAGAGAGAGAAGAGTTAGGAGATCGGTGAGTATGAGGATTATGAGAGTTAAGGGTATTTTCGTCCAATGTAGGGTGATGGACCACCATTTTAATCACAATTTAGCAGAAAAATTGTTTAACCAACAATAAAGCTAACTATCTTTAAAAATAATTTCCTTGACTAGTCTAATTTTGGAGTTTTATTCTTCACTTTTATGATATTCTTTTTAAAATATAAATTTTATGTGGAATTAGAAATTGATAATATTTTGTTTATTAAATTTTGTGAAAAAAAATCAGTTTGTATATTTTATTTTTCTTAAAAATCTCTATGTATGAGTAGAGAAAGAGAGTAAAGGTATAAGAAATTAAACTTCAAAGTCTAAAATTGATGAGCATGACTTTCCTCTTTATTTTGGTAATTTTGTTAACATTGTTGTTTGACTTGTGGCATTGTAGTTTTTTTAAAAAAAATTTTTGAGGGTTTTTTCAATGAGACAATGCAAAAGCATATACTACTTACGGGGCGTTTGGTTCACGAAGTGGTATAAGCTTGGAATAAGGAATGAAACCAGGGTGGTATGGTGTTGGAACTTGATACTTGATTCCATGTGTTTGGATTTATCTTGGAATGAATTTTTTCCTTTTATTTTTATACTTGAAGGTTTGGTATAGTCATACCCTCCCCCCCCTTTGGGTTTCTAAACCCCATACCTTATGGGTTTGAGGTATGGGTTTAGAAATTTAAAATTTTGCAAACAAACACTAGGTATAGGTTTTATTCATTCTAAACCTATACCTCATACCTTCTTTTTTTGAACCAAACACCCCCTTACATTGACATGTCACAAATATAAGTTGAGTTTGGTGGTTTGATAATACTTAATGAGTAAGTTATCATGGGTTTAAGACCTTTTACAAAAAAATGAATCTATGATTTGTGAGTAACACGAAAAGTTCCAAATAAATTCCATGTCATATATTTGAGGGAAGACAACACGTAGCGGCCTATATTTATTACAAATTATTAAATAGGCTGTTTAATTTTAATATAAAATTAGTCACACTCAAGCTTACGTTCTCATGCCTATGCTAGTTAATAGGGTGGGGAAAATAGGGTGGGGAAAATGAAAAAAGTGTTTGAAGAAGTCAAGTGATAGCACGTGACATTGAAAGAATGTACGCACGATGGAGAGAGAATTTGTAGAGAGAGAAAATCCTCTCCAGGAGATTACCCTAGCACCACAAACCAAAACGCAACCAACCGCCCTCAAGGCCCATAGTGAGCAGCCGAGCCAGAGTCTCCCCGTGCAGACCCCCGTGTTCAAGCAAATGCCGAGCTCGTCGCCGTCCCGGAACCAGCGCCAGACCTTCTCCCCTACCGTGCCCTCCTACCCAGTCGTTCAAAGACGTTATTAACCGAACACCCATGGGTGAAACCTAAGATTTTTCAGAGATCATCCCACTGAAAGGGTTGTGTGTACCATTCTCGGTGTCACACCCCTAATATGTGAGGAAGATGAGGTTTTCATCCCAATCTCAGAAGCACAGTACCTAGATATTGTGAAGCCTTGGAGTGAAGCAATTATATGCAAAATGGTCGGACGATCTTTCTCGCAAGATTTCTTAAAGAAGGAACTTCAGAAAATATGAAAACGGAAAGGGAGTATAGATCTTGTATCATTAGGAAGGGGTTTCTATAGCATCAAATGTACCTCAGCAGAAGAACGATCCCGAATTTTGGCGGAAGACCAATGGTTCATCATGGGATCGTTGGTCTGGGTTCAAGCATGGCAGCCGGGGTTTAAACCCTCAAAAGCCTGTATTACCCACTACCCAATCTGGCTCACCCTCCCAGAATTACCCCTTGAGTTCTACCGGAAAGGCATTCTACAAGCAATAGGGAACTCCATTGGTACTATCATCAAAATTGATGCTCATACTTTGGAAGGTGATCGACTGAGGTTTGCATCGTTTTGTGTTCTTATGAGGGCCAACAAAAAAATCCCAGGGAAAGCATGGGTCGGGGAAACATGCCAAGACTAAATTTTCTTCGAATCACCTTGGGTATGCAGTGCATGTAGGGTGTGGGCCATAATATGAAGAGGTGCCCGGAGCACAAAGCGAAGGAGGTGGAGAGGTCGGGACAGGACTGTGACTTTCCGGGGAAAAATTTGAGTCTTGACCAGCTGGAAGAGGAAGCGTGGGTGCACGTGAGGGAAAGGAAGTCAACCAGAGTTGACAAACACATGAAACAAAAAAGCAGGCCCAAGTCCAGGTGGACGCCTAAGAAAAAGGTGGATAATGCTTCTGAAATGGCGGCACAATAGGGAGAAATCCAAAAGTTGGATAAAAGTAAATCCCCAAAAAAGACGCGTGGTCCCGAGGAGATTAAAAATCCTCCAAATCTCTGTGACAACATGTTCTCGGTTTTTCAAGATTTGCAGGAAAAAGTTATCCCCTCTCTCTCCACTGATAACGCGAAACGTGGCGGGGAGATATCTGCCATTGTCACTTCGAACTCCCTTCCCGACTCCCCTAGTAGATCAAATCACTGCTCCCCCTATTTCTCACACTCCTCCTTGCTGGCACCCAATCCTTCGGCAGTGAACCCAGCGAAACCATGTAACCATGCACCTCTATTTAACATCCATCATCCCATCCCCTATATCCCGCATAAAACCAACATTTCATCTTCTCCCTCCACAAAAGAAACTCTCCCCTATAACAATGATGAGGCCCCGTGTGCCGGAGGTGCTCAACCTATCCGGATCTTCCTCCCCACCACCATCTTTGTCTCCTACGAGCTCTCCCCCCGAACCTCGGGTGATGGTGGTTTCACCCCTAAGCTCGGTGATGTTTTCTCGCCCTATCCGACCCCTCAAACCGGAACTCAACATGGAGGCAGTAGAATATTACCTTCCCGATTGTCTAGAGGACCCAAATGAGTTCCACACGGAACTAACATTCAAAGAAGTGAAAGCCCTCATTGCAAACCCGAGTCTAAACCCTGAAACAACCTATCTCTTGATGATGTACTCCAACTCCGAGTTCCAGCCAGCACACGTTCAACAAGTGTTAGATGCCGGTCATCTTCCCCTAATATAACCATGAGGCTCTTCTTGAAATGGTTCCTAGAAAAAGAAGTAGAAGTAGAGAGCGAAGAAAGAGCTATGTTGGCAAGCTTAGGTCCGTGGATAGACCCATTACCGCTCCTACCAATGGTGCGCATGATACTCAAAGTGCAACAAAAGGATGTACGCATTATTGCACGAAGCAACACCAATGCGTTGTTGCTTGCTCGACTCCACTTGCCAATGAAACAATTGGGACTCACGGCAACTTGGGGCGAGGCAAACGGGCGAAAAACCCTCGAGAAGCCGAGGTAGTCCTCTGGCCACACAGAAAGCCGAAGACAACCCGTGGGTTGTAGGAAACGAGGGGATCCTAAAGATGCTCCTCGAAAAGACACCGTTGTATAAAGAAATGACGGTCTTATTCTGGAATGTTAATGGGTTGGCTAGGCCATCCTTCAAGTCGAATTTTCGGCTTCTCATGCAACAACATTTTCCATCCCTTGTAGTGGTTGCTGAAACCTGGGTTGGCCGTGAAAAAACGGATGATATCGTTGGCGATTTGGGCTTTGACTCTTGGCATTTGCTTGAATCGGATGGGTTTGTGGGTGGTATTCTCCTGCTATGGAAATCGCACATTCTGGATTTTCATGCGCTCAGGGAGTCTATGGCGTGGTTGAGGTATTATCTTCTAAACTCTCTTTTGTGCTTACTTTAATCTATGCTCGTACTAAATTTGATAATCGTCAGAATTTGTGGAATGAGTTCGAGAGTTTCAAAACTTGAATAAACCATGATTAGTTGTAAGAGATTTCAATGAAGTTATTAACCAAAGTGAAAAGCTGGGGAGTAGACCTATTTCTAGACGCAAATCGGATTTGTTTGCAAGTAAGATGGATAGCTGTAACTTGGTAGACTTCTGTTTCAAGGGCCCGAAGTTCACTTGGACCAACAAAAGAAAGCGTAAATAGATATTTGAAAGACTTCATAGAGGATGGGCAAATCCTAAATGGATCCAGTTGTACCCTAATGCTACCCTCTGGCATCTCCCGAGAGTCACGTCTGACCACTGTCCTATCCTTCTAAAATTTGATAATGACCCCTTTGTACAGGGTTATAAACCTTTCTGTTTTGAACCATTGTGGCTTCTAGATAACAGGTTTAGGGGGGAAGTGCTTACAGACTGGCCTAGACCCTGTAAATCGATTTAAGAGAGCTTAAAGATCGGTTTTTTGACCTGATATCCCCGAGTTTTCAAAAAATTCATCTGGTACCCTCCATGTTTTCAAAATTCACCGGATACCCCTCAGTTTTATGTAAATACACCCAAATGCCCTTAATGACTAACAGCGTTAACCGCAGTTAGTCATTAACCCTAATTTCCTGTTTTAAACCCTAATTAACCTCTAATCTTAACCCTAATCCTAATCCTAACCCTTACCCTAACCCTAAAGCCTAAACCTAACCCTAACCACCCCTCCCCCACCCTCTCACCACCCCTGCAGCCTCCTCCACCCTCTCACCACCCCCGCTCCTCCAGCCTCCTCCACCCCCACCCCCACCCCCCTCCCCCACCCTCGCAAGACCCCCTCCCTCCCCCCACCCCCCAACCTCACCACACCCTCCTCCACTCCCTCCCCCCACTCCTCGGCCGCCAACCCCCACCCAACGCCCCCACCCCTTCGATTTTCGCAACTTTCACTCCCACTCCACGATTTCGCGGCCCCTTCCCCTTGAATTTTCGATCAAAGACGACACTAGTGCGAAGAAATCGAACTTTATACGTGGTCTAATCGAAGAAATCGAACTTCTCCGATCGAAGAAATCGGCGGGGGAGAAAATCGAGGGGTCTTCTATGGCGGGGAGAGGGTCTCGCCGTAGCGGGAGGGGGGTCCGCTGTGGTGGGGAGGGGGGGTATGCTGTAGCGGGTAGGGGGTCCGCCGTGGCGTGGAGGGGGGGCCGCTGTGGTGGGGGGGGGGGGGCTGGGGGGTGGAGGGAGGGGTTGGGGAGGGGTTAGGGTTAGGTTTCGGAGTTAGGTTAGTGTTAGTTAGGTTTTAGGGTTTGATAAGCTTAATTAGGGTTTAATTAGGTTAATTAGGGTTTATTTAGGGTTTAATTGGGTTAAGACTAACGGCGTTAACCGCCGTTAGTTATTAAGGGTATCTGAGTGTATTAGTTTGAAACTAAGGGGTATCTGGTGAATTTTGAAAACATGGAGGGTACCAGGTGAATTTTTTGAAAACTTGGGGGTATCAGGTGAAAAAACCGCTTAAAGATCTTTAGGGAGACCCTCATGGAATGGAATTAGGTTACGTTTGGTAATATTTATCGTAGGAAGAGCAATCTTTTGGCCCGTTTGAAAGGAACCCATTTAAACCTCCAATCCCATCCCATGTCTCAATTTCACCATGACCTTGAGGCGGATCTCCAAAGGGACCTTATAGATACGTTAGATCAAGAAGTGATGCTTTGGAAAACTAAGAGTAGGATGGACCGAATTGGGGAGGGGGATCGTAACACGAGTTTTTTCCATAGAAGTGTCTTGGTCAAAAGGAATGCCTCTAGAATTAACAGCCTCAGAAATGAGGTGGGGGATGTGATTATTGACCAGGATGGCAGCCATAACCTGATTTTATCCTTTTACAATGATCTCTATTCAAATGAGAAAGTCTCGTGCCTTCGACTTCCTGAAGTCCCTTCGAGTCTTGGGGGTAGTGTTGGTCATGAGCCCTCCCTAGTCAAAATTAGAGAGGCTCTCTTCAGTATGAAGCCGCTTAAAGCCCCAGGATAAGATGGTTTTCACCCAGTCTTTTTCCAAAAAATCTTGGGATATTGTCGGTGGGGACGTTTGCATGGATGTGCAAAAATGGTTTAGACAAGGATGGGTTCCTGAAGACCTATGTCAAGCTCTGATCTGCCTCATTCCTAAACAAAAGTCCCTGGAAACGGTTAAGCAATTTAGGCCTATCAGTCTGTGTAACACGCTGTATAAACTTGTCACGAAAATCCTGGTTACCCGCCTTAAGCCAATAATCCCGGCCTGGATTTCGCAGAATCAAAATAGCTTCATTAAGGGGAGGGGTCCTGATATTAACTTAGTTTTAAATTCTGAGGTGCTGCATTCCGTGTAGAAGGAAAAAGGGAAATGGGGGTGATTTGCTCTAAAAATTGTCCTTGAGAAAGCCTATGACCGTGTGGAGTGGTTCTTTTGTTAGGGAATGTTTGCAAAACCTTCAGCTTGACCCTACGGCCGTGAATTTAATCATGGACTGTGTCTCTAAAGTCTCTTCTTGTGTTTTAATCAATGGGAAGGAGTCTGAGGAATTTAAGCACACGAGGGGGTTGAGACAAGGGGATCCTATGTCCCCGTACCTCTTTAATGTTTGTCTAGAGGCCCTCACGAGTAAGATAAACGAGGCCTGTTATAACAAACTTTGGACCCCTTTCTGAGTTGGCAAGGGTAGAGTTCCTATTTCCCATCTGCTTTTTGCCGACGACCTTCTATTGTTTAGAAGAGTGGATGAAACTACAGCCTTTGCTGTTCGTAATGTGCTAGAAAGTTTTTGTAAAGAATCGGGGGAAAAAATCAATGAGGCTAAAAGTAAACTTATCTTTTCCCCCAACACCCCGGATGAACATAGGGCGTTGTTTAAAGAGACCCTTAACATTAAGGAGAATGCCAACTTAGGTATGTATTTGGGTCTACCTATTTCTCATAAACGCCCTACGAGAGCCCAGGTTCAGTTTATTGTTGATAAGGTCAGATCTAGACTTGCCAATTTGAAAATAAAATTCCTATCCAAGGCAGGGCATCTATGCCTGATATCCTCAACTTTATCAACAATCCCTGCTTATTACATGCAAGCTACCTGTCTTTCGGTTAGCACTCTTAACGATCTAGACACCATATGCAATAACTTCTTATGGGGAGAAGAGGGGGTAAAAAGAAGCTTCACCTAGTTAGCAAACAAACCACATTCCTCCCTAAGAGCCAGGAGGGCTAGGGATTCGAAGTCAAAAGCTAATGAATAGAGCTTACATGGCTAAGTTAGGGTGGAAGCTAGCCTAGGGGCAACCTAATCTGGCGCAGAAGTGTGTTAGTTCCAAATACCTGCACAAGAACCGTGTCACTAAATTTTAAAATGGGTCTGTCATTTGGAAAAATATTGGCCTAGGATGGAAAGTTCTTAGTCAAAATAGCTCTTGGAATATGGGTAATGGTCTGAATATTGACTTTTGGTATGATGACTGGTTATCAATTGGTCTGTTGCGCAGTTGGGTCCAGAGACCCCTAGGTACTGAGGAAAGTGTCAGGAAAGTTCATAGTATAATTTCCCTAGGACAATGGGATTTCTCTACCTTAACGCTCACCCTTCCGAGCTGCATTGTCAGTCGTATTCTTAGCATTCCCCCACCCCTTCAAAACTCTTCGGAGGACCTCCTCATTTCAAACTTCGTGAATCATAATGGCTTTGTGCTTAGATCTGCTTATTTTGCCCTTCTTCCCCAACCACAGGTTGAAGTGGACTTGTCTTGGATATGGAGAGGCTCCTAGAACCCAAAATCAAGTTCTTTATGTGGTTGTTATGGCATGACCGCATTCCACATAGACATCTCCTTGCAATTAGAGGGATGGTTCAGTTTTTTTTTTTGTCCTAGGTGTTATTGTCATATCAAGCATGTAGCTCATATTATCTGGGAATGTGCTAAAAGTAGAGAGATTTGGGGGTGCCCAGGTATGCCCGTAGCCCTCAGTGGGGAATTTAAATCCTGGCCCCGCTAGAACATGACATCGAATGAGTCCTTTAGAGAGATCCCTTGGAATTGTGTTTTCCTATACCATTGTCATGAGATTTGGAAGGATAGGAACAATTGTATTTTTCATGGCCGAGAGCCCTCGCCTATAAAGGTATTGTGCTTTCCGGCAACGGGTTGTGCGCGGGAATATGTCTCCACTAAGAGTAAGAGTAGCATAGAACAACTTGTCCCTATGAAGTTTCCTGAGATAAGGAAAAACTAGGTCGTTACTAACTCCCCTAATGTCAAATAAAACCTAACTAGACCACAAAACTAATTAAAGTGGTAAGCAAGGGTCATTCTTCAACAAGGACTAAGGAACATCAAATTGTGTTAACTAAATAATAAGCTAGGTCAAAGAAATCGTCAAGTTTTGGTTAAACTAGAGAATTTAAACTATTGGAATCAAATTAAGAAAAGCACTAGGAATGGGAAAACACCACAATCATAGTTCACATCCAAAAACCAAGTAGAGATATAGGGATTTACATGTATTGGGGATATGCAAAGGGAATAAACAAACCTAAACACCTCTAAAATCGTTCTTAGGGAGTTTAGGGTCCTAATTATAGCAACAAAACCTATATTTCGAGGTGTTATCACCTAACTAGGCCAAACTAGGAATTGAAATCAAACCCAAGTTAATACCAATCAACAAGTGATGTGTAGCAACTAATCAATCAATCATGAAGGTCAACCAAATAAAAGTAAACCACTAAATGGGCAACAAAAGGATCAAAGGTGATGGAGCTCAGATCAACTAAGTCACCAATCAACATCAAAGATTGAAATTGCACAAATCCCAAGCATAACCAACCCAATAAACTCTACTCATGAAAATAGGATGCAAACAATGATTGTGCTACTCCTAATCCTAGTTAAGGAACTACTCACTACCCATTATACTACCAAACATCCTAAACATGGAAAAACTAGCAACACCAATCCAAGAGTAGCAAAAACCAAAAATCAAGACTTTAAAGCAAAAACAAAACAAAATCTAGTGAACAAACAAGAAGAAACTAGGAAAAGATGAAAACTTTAATCTAGATTAACTATTAAACATGAAGGTTAAACTATGAAAACAATTAAAATAAAGTAATAAAGGAAGAGAGAGAGAGAGAGTAAGAAATGCTCATAGATAAATTGTTGTCTTTAAATCCAAGTTATCACCCTTGTATCTCCAAACTTCAATCTCTCTTTGAGTTTTCTCACTTTTCCCCTAAATTAAGCTATGGAGGCTAATCCTCCCTAAAACCTTAAAAACATTCTAAACCTAAGAGTGGTGAATAAAATAAAACTTGCTTAAAAAACTTTCCTTCTAAAAATTAGAATACAATGTATTTATACTACCTCTAAATATAAAGAGAAAAAAAAAATTAGGAAAAGGTAAAAGAAGGAAAATAAAAGGGAAAAGAAAACAAAATAAAAAAAAAAGGTGGAAAACGAAAATGCAGTAACAACTGGGGGGGAAAGAAAAAGAAAGAAAGAAAAGGAAAAAGAAATGAAAATAAAACAAAACCCCCCCTAATACATCAGACCCATTTTCTCTTCCCTCTCGCCTTCTTTGCTGCATCATCATCAATCAAACACTGATGGCCGTCGATATTCATTGCATCAACATCATTAATCAACGCCGAATCGTGGCCGACTGATTTTCTTGTTTTTGGTTTGATTTTGCCGCTGATTCCCTTTTGTTAACAATGAAGGATTTCTCTTAATTTCCTTTGTAGCATCAAACTAAACCGTAGATCTTGCTTCAGTGAATCACAAACGTTGATTAATTTAATGAGAGTTTGCCCGGACGGGTTGGGTTGAGGCCCGGGCGGGCCAGGCTGCACTGGCCCGTTCAATTCCGCCGGGCGGGAGCATTTCTTTTGCGTCGAGGCAGGAACTTCAGCTCTTCACAGGACCGGGCGGGCGAGCTACAAGACCGGGCAATTACCCAGGCGGTCTGGTGGTGGGCCCTGGCGGGCTGAATCTGGGCGAGCAGCGGGCTTGGTGAAGGAAGATGATGGTGTTGACTGTTGAGGGTAGGTTTATGGTGATAGTGTGGTGTAGGTTTATGGTGATAGTGTGGTGTAGGTTAGGTTGAGCAAGTGTGGTGAAGGTTTAGGAAGCCTTGAATGACATTGATTTGGGACTTGTGGACCTTCAAGCTTGCGTCTTGTGCCTTGAACGCTCACCTACACTTAATCAATACACGAGTGGGGAAATGAGACATAGAAGATAAAAAAATATATAAAAAGAGATAATAAAACTAAGAGTGACTAAAAGAGAATAAAATAGGGAAATTAAATACAAAACTAAACTAATTCATCTAAAATTAATAAAACAAAGGAAATAAACAAACTATGAAATTAAGAGCTAAAAACTAATAAAAATCACTAAATAAATAAATTAAGCTACAAAACGAAAAACAAAGAAATAAAGGTTAAAATAGATAAAAATAATTGAAAATAAGCTACAAAAATAATCTAAAAACTACCCCTAAAAGTGACATAAATGTCACTTATCATTTCCCATCCTCAGGATTATCTGATGATTCACGTTGATGCTTCTTTTGTTGGTCTGTTGGAGGTGGCGGGGATTGGTGGGGTGATTCGAGATGGAAAAGGCCAGTGGGTTGTGGGATATGGGAAAAGAATTTATAATAACAACTCTCTTGCAACGGAACTCATTTCGATCTTGGAAGCGGTATACTTTGTGGAGACACATAACCTCCCCAAGGCCATTATTTACCCTGATTGTCAAAATGCAACTGAGCTACTTACAACGAGTCATTGTGATTTATATGCCAATGTGTTAAACACGTGCAGGCTGTGTCTCAAGAATTGACCGGAGACTCTGATTAAGTATTGCAGTAGAAAGTATAATCAAGCGGCAGATACCATGGCTAAGGCGTGTAGAGTCATGGAAGATGAATGTGTTGTAACTAGGTTTTTCCCCATCCCCCCTTAGTTATTGTATTGAACAATTAATCTCGGATTGTAATATTTTTAACGTTAATGTTTATGGAATGAAGTGCTTTGTTTACCAAAAAAAAAGATAGTACGTGACATTAAAAAATATGGAAAAAAAGTCAACGTCGGAAACTGGCATAAGGTAGCTGTCAACAACAAAATGGTAAAAGTAAGGTAATTTGGGACAACAAATTTTTTATGAGGTAGTTTCTCGCAAAAACTTGAAAGATAAAGGTAGTTTGGGAAAAAAATCCATTTGATATTAATATTTGGAACTAAGTGAAATATTAATTTCTTCATATAACTTTTAATTACAAAGAGTACTTGTAGTTTAAGATTACAATTTTATTTTAAGAATCATTGAATTTTTTTTGGATATATTTTCAATCACAATGTAGCAAAAACATAAAAGTAGGTTAACCAACAATGACAATTGTTGGCGTACATTTCTTGCCTAACTTTTTTATAATAATACTACCTCCGTCCCAGAATAGTCTGAACACTTTCCTTTTATGTTTGTCCCAAATTAGTTTGAACACTTCCATTCTTGGCATGGTCCTACCATTAATATATTATTTCTTTTACACATCTTTGGCCCACACTCTACCTTTTATCAATAAAAAGTTACCCAACTTTCTCTCTCCTCTAATAAAAAATACCCCACCAATTCCTATTACATCTACTTTTTGAATAAAAATAACATTTGATAACCACACAACAACTTATCACCTTAAACTACGTGTCCCAACAAGTGTTCAGATCTTTGTGGGACGGATGGAGTAGTAGATTGTACAATTCATTACCCTTGTAATTTTATTACTTAAGTTTTTCGTAAGTGTAGGCGTGTTTTAATTTCGCCTACGCGGTGTGAGCGCGTATTAGATTTGACTACCCCACTGTAAAGGTTTTATTGAAAATTGTTTTTAAAGAAGTCGCCAACAATTCTTTTTAGGAAGAATCATAAACCTAATTGGATATGGGAAAACCGTAGGGAGAAATTATCCAATGTAGATTTCCCCGACTTGACTCCATAGATGGTCAAAATGAACCAAAGATTGAGTTCGGGGGTGAGGGTACGAATATAGTCATAATGAACCACATCCGCCCAAAGTTGGCCTCTACTAAATATCGATTCATTAAAGATTTTATACCAAAGAATAATCAAATAACGTTTTAAGCACCCTAAAAATAATTAGCCTAAATTGGTTCTAGAAAGACATAAAAGACTAATTTTAGTGACATATTATTAGGCAATCAATATTACAGGGAACCTAGCAGGTTGTTCAAATTAATCTGATTAATATTAGAACGGTTCTTTAGGTCTTGTTTAGCAATAATAACATGTGGGTTATAAAAGCAATAAAGCAGGACAATCATATAATATGCATAGAATGATCAGGCAGGCATATAATATACAAAGGCATGAATAATAATAATATGAATATAAAAGAAAGTATAGAAAAGGGGTTAGAATGTACAGTAGAACGATTTTATATTAAAGATCTACATCAGGAAAGAAAACTGTTAGTAACTTCAATATAAAAGTAATTTATTTAAGGACCCTCAGGATTATACCGTGGCTTGGGTCTGTGAAATTGACAACCTTCAGGACGAGTAATCGTGAAGCCTGAAAATCTAAATGTATGAAAGTATGTAGGTTGAATGTATTTGTGTTTGAAAGTATGAATTTTGTAGGGAGATTTTGTAGTTCGTCGAGAGGTTCGTAAAGTATTCATCGAGTGTTATGTGAAAAATCCGTTCTTCAATCTGTACGGAAATCAGGCCTATTTATAGGGAAAACGACACTGCGCCTCACGCGCCAGTTGCGCCTGGCGCAGCTGACTTGTCAAGCGCATGACGCGGCATAGCCAGTAAAAAGCGTACACGTGGTACGCGCTTTTGCAAAAGATAAGAAAGAAAAGCCGCGTCTCACACAGAGAGGTGCACTTGGCGCAGGATTCTACATGAAACAGAAGTCTATGTGGCATTTCTGTGCGCTTGGCGCAGGCTGTGCGCTAGGGATAGGCCTACGTGGCAAATACGTGGCGGGACACATGCTCTCAACGCAGGTCTGTGCGCTCAGCACAGTCAGCTGCGCTCAACGCACCGCCTTGTTTTTGACACGTTTTGAAGATTTTCTTTTATCTTTTAACTCCGGAAATCTTATTTCACGGGATAAAATCCGATTATGAAAATATAAAAAATATATTTTGAAAATATTTATTTATTAAAATAATACAATTAATTGGGCTTTTCAAAGGATTGGGCTCAAAATACAATTAATTATCATAAAAATTAATTGGGCTTTAAAATAAGACTTTAACACTTTTCGAAATGGTTTTGAATGGCTTTTCAGACTGCTCTGCCCTTGGATTGGACCAATTAAGACCCCGGTATGTTTCATCATCGGATCCTTAAATGGGGAGACACGATTATGTGCCTACAGTAAGGCTTAAGCATTTGGTAATTGAACTTGGAATTTGGTTACATGTAAATGATATAGCTTGGTGGTAAGATCATGACATTTGAAGTACTAAGACGCCATAGGTTCAAGACCTCCTAGCTTTGATAATATATATTGATATTAATATCGAATTCATAATCTATTGTACTACTCATATAATTTTACTCTTGTAACTTAATTAATTATTCAAATTTTTGGCAAGACACAATAATTTAGCAGTTGGAATTGAAATTTGGTTACATTTAAGAAATATAGTTTGGTGGTAAGATGACAACATTTTAAGTAAGAAGTTAGGGGTTCAGACGCAAATATTTTGATCATTTTATAGGGAATGCCATCTTAGAGACGAAATGATGCCAACCCAAACCCGACCGATATGACCAAGAAATTGAATACCCAACCCCGACCCACACTGGGCCTAAACTCAACCTAGTAATCGAATTGACCCTGACAATAGTTGGTTCAAACCCAAATCGCTTCCGGACTCCAGGCGACATGAACTCCGACTCAACCCGAATTGCTCTCGACCCAACCTGATCTTAACAAGACTTGCTCTCAACTGACCTCATCTCAATCATTCTATAATTTTTATAGTTTTGCAACTTAAATCTAACATAGTTTACTTATGTCAAACCAACATGTAGTCCAACCTACCCAGAGTGATCAAACTAACCTGATCTCAACCTAACATGAGTTTAACCCATCTAAAATAACTTAAATTTTATTTAAAAGCTTGACTCGAGTAACTCGACCTGATCTATACTTGAACTAATCAATTGGAACATAACCCGAACTAGATGTTCAGCCGTTTCTAGAGTTTATATATATTAATAGATCGACTACAATATATAGGATTAATAGATGGGGGGTAGTTAACAAAAAGTTGAAGGGTGTGATCATGGAAGAAGCCACTCGGGGGGCTGGCAATGCCAGGGGAATGACCCCCACAGGCCGCAGCTCAACCTCACGACCCATTTTTGTTAGCTAGGCCCTTGCAGATAATTTGTTTATATATTAAATGAAGCCTTTATAGACTTGAAAGAGATTGTTGGCTTGGTGAAAAGTTTTTGTAGTTAGGAGGTCGTCTCCTCTTGACAATAAAAATTCTACTCACTCTTTTTTATTGTTTCCTTTATTTATTTCATTTAAAAAGTAACGGCCATCCCCGTTAGGCGTTAGAGGTGTTCATTTCGGATAATCCAATCTGAAATTTTGGATCGGAGAAAATGTGATCCGAATTCGATCCGAAAATATAGGATATTCGAAACTTCGGATCAAATTAGATATCCGAAAACTAAAAATTTGAATTTTTTAAAGAAAAGCTCGAAAAAACGGTTATGGATCGAATCACCGGATATTTCGAATATCCTGTCATGAAACCAAATGTTTTTGGATAGGGTATCCAAAAAATATCCGAAACTATCTTAATGTTTCAGATATTTCCGGATATCCGAAAATGAAAATTTCCAATATGCATCCGATTCGAAAAATTTCGGATATCCGATCCGAACACCAAAAAACGGTTCGGATCGACCAAATCGGATATTTATGTACACCCCTAGTCCCCGCAATTATAAAACCTGGCTTCTCCCCTAGGTGTGATGACTGATTTTGGGTGTTACCTAATGCAAGAGGTGGATCAAAATATGGAGTTGTTGTTTTCTCTGGTCCTTAACTTTCTTTTTCTCGTCTAGTGGGTGAGTTGGCTAACCCTTCACAACCTCTTATGTCCTTTTATGTCACCATGAAGATTATCTCCTGGAATGAAAAAGGCAAAGTGGTAAAAATTTCTCTTCCAATTTCATATTTATATTAGCTTTCACGTGGTCATCAACTTATGTTTCAATTTTTGCTTGAAATTAAGGGCATGTTCGGCAAAAGTAGTTGTCGTGGTAGCTGTTAGTTGTTGTACAAGTTGTCAGCTGTCAGATATTAGCTATTAGAGTTTGATTGTGAAAATAGTTTTTACAATAATTAGTTACCTGTAAAACAAGCTGTTAATTTAAACAAATAACAAAAATAAACTATTTTCAATCTTCATAAGCTACTCCAAAAGCTACCTCTACCCCAAAAGCTAGTATTTATAGCTTTTTCAAAGCACTAGTTTAAACACCAAAAGCTAGAAACACTACTTTACCAAACACAATTTTTAACAATTCTTAGAGTTCTGACTTAGTCCAAACATTAAAAGCTATCTCAAAAGCTATTGCCGAATACGCCCTAAGACTACCCTTCCTAGGGCTACTTCTCCTTAGTCCTTTGTCTTTTTTAAACCCTAATTTGTTATTTGGTAATGATCTCTTATAGCAAGTGGGGGTTTGATTGTTTTGTGTTAGTCTACTTTTCAAGTATCTTGGCATCATGCCCAGTCAATTTTAGTAATTTTGTACTTTGTAATGTGGAAGAAGCTAATGGAAAAGCATAGCATGCATGTCTTTTTTTTTTTTTTTTTATGGAGCATCTGTCTTTTGGAATTTAGAGACTAGTCAAGTCTGAGAAAACCCACGTACTTTACACTAATCTTTCCTTGTGCTTGAGTATCGATGATCGGGGGGTAGATGAGGGTGTGCGAGAAGCTCAACAAAACAGGGCCCCAAAATTAGAAGGGACCTAAAATATATTATTTTGAAAAAATTTATTATATATTTGAGAAAATCACCCTTATTTTCCACCCTTTAGTGCTCGTTTGGTATACATGGGAATTTAATTCCGGTAGGAAGTTTCTTTTCCCAGGAAATTACTTCCCTTATGTAATTCCTAGGAAATTGCCTAAATTTGTTTGGTTGACATCAAGGAATTTGCAATTCATGTGGGAATTCTGATTGACTAAGGGGGGAGTGGGTTATTAAATTTCCACATTTTGTGGGAATTTCAATTTTCCAAGGAATTTTCATTGCACCCATTTTCTCAACTCCCTGTCAACCAAACAACTTCCCAAATGAGAAAATCATGAGAATTTTCATTGCCTACATAAATTTCTCAATGATCAATCTTTAAATTTTCAACTTTCCATCTTTAATACCCAACCTTCTATCTTTATTTTTAAAAATTTGAGGGCGGAATTTTCATGTTAGATAGGGCCCTATAATCTTCAAGACGGCCCTGTCGATGATTATAATCAAGTAGAATTTTTCGAGGACAAACTAGGGGGAGCTCCAACCCATAAGAGGATGGAGAATCCTATTCTCCCTTTCTTACGTTGCCGCCATCAACTACGCTTGCTGCACCACTGCTAGTCTGCTACCTTCTCATGGCTTACCACGTCAAAAATCTGTACCCTATTCTCTTGCTGCAGCTAAGACAAAATTAGTCTCTTGTATCTACAAACGTTTACCTCAAAAGCTTCTGGAAAATTAAAGAAAGTTTGGCTCCTCAATTTTAGTTAATTCAAGAGCAATTAATCTCACATATATCCATTTCAGATGAAATTTTTAGACCCACTTATTATAGGAACTGTTGAAATCTAACGTATACTACATGATAAGATATCTCCTTAGTGTTAATTATGCAAGCTCAATATATAGTTCAACACGGTTAGTAAGATCCATAGACACATTTTGGGTTTTAAATGCGTACGAGGAAAAATTATACACGAATTGAAAAGTTTATGTCTGCCACAAGGATTTTAGTTTTTTCGTCTTATTTTTCTAGTCTTGTTATATTAGAATAGTATAGAGATTATTTATTTCCTAATAGATTGCAAATTATATTAGGATCATAAATAATTACTTTCCTAAGTCTAGCCGGATTAGCTTTTATTAGATGCTAATTCTACTAGGAGTAGGATTTCATCTTCTATATAAAGGTGGATTAAGATAATTTATTTTGTATGCTCATCAAATACGAGGAGAGATTACAAAACTTAGGTTTATAAATATAGTTCATGAGAGAATCGGCTGGTGGTTCTTCTTCTACTTGTTAAAAGAGAGGTTTCCATATAAAATTTGCTTTTGTCATTGCTTTAATTTTTGTTCCTTAGATTTGTTTATTAGCAAATTATACAAAAGCTGACTATATAAAAAACTAACTATACAAAAGGTGACTTATACCATACGAAACCCGTGACCTTCTTGTCACGCGAGCTCTGATACCACGTTCGAGAACCAACTCAACAAAAGATAAACTTATGGCTGGAGCCACATGAATAGTTTTATACCCTATCTAACGATCTTTGGCACCAACAAATTTTATTGGGAAACATAAATCTCTTTCAGCCGTTTGTGCAATGAACAAAAGAAAACAAGAAAATAAAAAATCAATAACACTGATCGAAAGCCTCTTTAATTCTTTTTCAATCATGATTAAAATGTCGTTGTTTTTGTGAAATGAGTCCAATAATTAATTTTACTTTTAGTGGGAAAATAGGTTGTTGTGCCATAAGAAATATGATAAGGACGAAATTACTTGAATCCTTGTCATAGATGCTTGCCTTTTGCTTTAAATTATTGTTTGCTTTGTAACTTTAATTGATTTGAAAATAAAATAATTGTGAATAGGGTGATGGATGATACTTAGGCTGGAGAAATCGAAAAACATGGAATTGGCCACCATCTGGCTAACATTGCTGCTGCGGTTGCTGCTACTTCTATTCAGCATTAGATTATTGGTGCAATTTGTGTTCTCTGCAGTTTTGGATGTAAGTAATTAATTTATGCTACTCTTTGTCTAATCGATCTATCAAAGCTTGGTTTATGCACCTGATTATACAATATTTATTGTGCACCCAAAGAGAACATAAACTTTTTTTCATTGATCAATTTTTCTATGTAGAAAGAACACACCGTCCAATATTAAAAAAAATACATATTTTATCTCCATTCATAAAGAACATAACTCGTAATGAAAAAAACATATAGTCCATAAACATACAATGAAAATTAAAAGAGAATATTTTCTAATTTGAAATTTTAAGAAAGGATACCGCTCATGACTTTGATTTTTTTTGTTATAACAATTTCATGTTATTTTCATATTGAGTTTTTTTTGATGTACTAAAATAAAAGAAATCACGTTTTAAATTAGAAGAATAAACCAATTTTGAATTAAACAATATTCTTATTACATATAGCTTCATATTCATTTTCATCAGATATCTTGGGTGTAACAAATGCTTCCCACGTGTGCCATGTTCTCCCCCCTCTCTCCTCAACATTCTATTCCTTCTTTTGTTTTCTCGGACGATCTTCTGGTTTAATTAATTACATTATTAAATCGCCATCTACGCTCCAATCACATGCTATTTCTCGCTATTTCTCAATAACACTCAATTTCAACTATGCAATCGTCGTAAAACCCTATAATTCTTGGGTATCATCTTCCAATTTTGTTTCGCAAGAAATGCTTCAGCGACGGTAAAAAATTATTTCATATGTAAATTAGAATTCGATTTGGTGAATAATGATATGTTCTAAGAGAGAGCGGAGATGAAATTAGGATGAGAGAGAATGCGAGTAATTTTGCAGCTGATGTGAAGGATTTAGCCGGTAACTAATGCGAAGGATTTGAGCAGTAACTGATGCGAAGGATGTTTAGATGAGAGAGAATGCGAGTAAACTTGCAACTAATGTGAAGGATTTGGCCGGTAATTTTGCGAGCATGTTTTGTAGAAGGTAATCATTTACATGAGAAATTCATGCAGAACCGGAATTTCCAATTGCTTGCATGAATTCTACGAAACGGAAGCTATTTTTGGATTATCGGCGTTGATTGCTTCTCAAAACATCACTAATGGAGGTGGTGAGACTAGGGATGGTGAGTGGCGTGCTTCTGTAGTCTGGTGAGGTGGTGAGCGCTGGTCGCCGGATGGAGTCATGGAGGAAAGAGAAACTAGGGGAAAGAAAGAGAGAGTAAAGGGGAGGCAGAGTGAAGGAGAAGGAGAGAGAAATTTCAAACTAGGCTCTTGTGAGTTTCTAGTTGTTTTTTATTTGTTGAGTGGAAAGTTGCGTGGTTTAGATAAAAAATAAATAGGTTTTGTTGAAAAATGATATAAATTTCGTGAAAAATGATATAAAAGTTAACAAAAATGATATCATTTTGGGTAATAATGATAAGGTGTATAGAGAGTTGAAAAATAATAACGATAGAAGACACTAAAAGAAAAGGCTAAATTAACGATTGCTTCACTGCGACGGCTATAATAACGGTCGTTATTATTACACTCAGCGACTGTTTTAACCCGTTGTTGCCATCGACTGCTTATAAAGTGGACAGCGACGGACAAACAGTCGTGTTTATCAGCGACCGTTTAAAACAGTCGTTGATATTATTATTTTTAATTTTAATTTTTTTTAGCTTAGGCGACTGTATTAAATGGTCGCTGATGAAAAAGCAGATAAAATAAAGTTGGCCTCTTCATTCGATTTTATTTCAGAGACAAAAGGGAGAGCGAGGAGGGCACGCGAATTGAAATAGAAGACGATGCCATTGAAGCTTCCTCCACCTTCCTCCAACGGCCGGCGACAGGCCATTATCTCTCTCCTTGCCGTAATGCCTGAAGCTTCATGTTTCTATTTTTCTTTTTAATTTTTGTTACTCATCAAACCCTAATAATTGTAGTTTTAATTGAAAATACAAAATATAGGCATGTTAGAACCAAGCAACACAAATATAGTTTGTTTGGTGTGTCATATAGTAGTTTTTACTTGAAAATGAATGAATATGAGTACATTATTTAACCAAACGCAGGAGACATACAACAAAAAGCTGGATGATTGTACCACTCAGGGGTCACAGGCTCACAACCGAACCCTGATCTGTTGTATTTGGAGACAGTTGGTGGGAAGAAAAGAGGAAAAGTGCAGGGGTTGGATTAGGGAGATCATTTGTACTACGACTCTTTATCTGGGCGAGGAGATGACTCTTCACAACCATATGACCCGTCCATTTTTTCTCAGCTTGAGGTGCAGGTGGAGGCAAAGGTCGCTGCACGGATGGAAGAGGTGGAGGCAAGGGTCGCAGCACGGGTGGAAGAGTCAAACCGGTCCCTCCTGCAGGAAATGATGAGGAACATGTCTAGTTTCAGCCACATGTTCGCAGGTTGCAACACAGGCCCCCCTCCACAACGCAGACCAGAAGATGACCCAGATTTTGGTGGTGGCAGTAGTGCTACAGAGACACCCGTGACATTGTAGTTTGTTTGGTTTTGGCAACTAGGTAACTAACTTATAGTTTCTATATAGTTAGTCTAACTATATATATGCATCTAGTGTCTATATTTAGCGGCATCTAGCTTCGTTTCTAGATGTGTCCGTATATTTTTTTGGAACCCGACTTCTACTTTATTTCCCGACACCGGGATCTATTTTGTGTACATCATTTTAATCTATTTCATGTAATTATATAAGTATCTACGCATATTGTAATATATATTAAAATTGCATATTTTTTTTAGTTGAAAATATTGAATGCGATGGAGGAACAGGTTTAGTGTACTATATTTAGGTGCAGCCGTGCAGGCACAGTTTTGATTATAATTTGAAACATTGTTATCTAATTAATGTAATTTAAAACAACAATGACAGCTAAACAGTGAAACAACGACGGCTAAACAGTCGCTGTAAAAGAAAGTAATGCTGCTACGAATGTAAAAGGCAACGACTGCTAGTAAATACTAGCGACTGATTTATATCGTCGTTGAATCAACGACTGTTTTAAACCGTCGTTGAATTAACGTCTGTTAAGAACCGTCGCTAACAAAAAGTAGGTGACAGCTCTAAACAATAGGTGACATATTCTCAACGTTGGTATTCAAAACAGTCGCTGATAAGTAAGAAAACCGTAGTTGATATTGATACCGACGGCCTGACGGTCGTTGATTCCTAAATCAGCGACCATCGATGCAACGACTGTCAGTCAACGACTGTTGACCGTCGTTGATGGATCCAGCGACTGTTTTCAAGTGTGTCAGCGAC
Source organism: Beta lomatogona (assembly GCA_947646795.1). NCBI lineage: Eukaryota > Viridiplantae > Streptophyta > Magnoliopsida > Caryophyllales > Amaranthaceae > Beta > Beta lomatogona. The sequence goes on along the minus strand of CANSNZ010000958.1, from coordinate 1,955,594 downwards.
GGTGCTAAGCCGTCGTTGATATCGTCTTTTCTTGTACTGAGAAACAATTCAAGTTTGCTGAAAACTGACACAAAAGTGAGTAATAATGATATCAATTTGTATAATATTGATAAGGTATACAAAGTGTTGAAAAATAATAATGAAACAAGGAAAAATGATACAAGTTTGTTGAAAAACAACACAAAAGTGACTAATAATGATATTACTTTGTGTAATAATGATAAGGTATCCAAAGCGTTGAGAAATAATAATGAAATAAGGGAAAATGATACAAGTTTGCTTAAAAATGACACAAAAGTAAGTAATAATGATATCAGTTTGTGTAATAATGATAAGGTATATAAAGAGATGAAAATGATAATGAATTAGGGAAAATGACATTAAAGAACTCTAAAATGATATAAGTTTACTAAAAAATGACATAGAATTTAGTAATAATGATATGAAAGAAATTTATAAATGACATGAAACAAATTAAAAAAAAAAGACATGAGACAACTCAAAAACGATATGAAATACACCAATAATGACATGAATTAGTTTTATAAAGACATTATACACTAATATTAGTTCACACATGTGAGATGTTGTTGCACAATAAGTTATTGTGTAACATGTTATACCCAAGACGCACCCCATTTTCATATGTTCTTCTTTTTTTTTGATAGCCAACAGACAAGAGTTAATATTGATAATAAGCCAAACGACACTTACAAGAACAAGATATCAGATCTAAAACATGAATAAATTTTTTAGCTCCTAATTCACTAATTGCATCGCTTCCGCCCGGCTGCAGAACCACATCGTGATTTTTTTCGATGTCCATGCATCTTTCCCAACTGCAACCACCTTCCTTATAGCATTGAAGGACAAAAAAATAATTTCCAAACCCTAGATCTTCAATCCAACCAAGCATTCGAGCTCTCCACTGGAATGAGAGAAGACAACCCATCAACAAATGGGAGAAGAAAACCCACCAAAGATGGAAGAAAGTAACCCATACATGATGGGAGAGAAAAACCCACAAAAGATGTGGAAAGAAAGCCATCAAACTAATAGAGAGAATTATTGAAAGCAAAAAAACCAAGAAAAATAACAACAAACTACTAAAAACCACCTCTAAACTTCATCGGCGACCAACTCCGGCGGGTCTTGAAGGTGTTGGAGGAAGCGAAAAGGGGGGAGCGAGGGCTCGCCGGCAACCTGTGGTAGGAAAAACCTAACCTAAGTCACCGGCGAGGGGGGGCTGAGATTTGTGGAACAGGGAAGAGGAGAGAGAAGAGAGAAAATGCTAGGGCCGGCTTTTTTTATTACAATGTAGTTAGTAGCCATATGTTCTTATTGTATAAACTAAATCTAAAGAGCATACTTTTTAAATTAAAAGAACATAACGATTTTAAATTGTACTTATATTTTCTTGTTAAACAGTGTTATGTTTTTATATTGAGTTTGTTTCTTTCGTATTAGCAAAGTCTCTATAGTGCTCCCACGAGAACCTTTAACTAGGTGCTCCACTTCTAGCTCATACTTTTTGCACATTTTACATTTTGCTAAATTAAACAAAATTTATGACAAATATGTAAAAAATGTACTTTGGAATACATAGCTATACATGTTGCAGAAGCACCTAAGAATATACTGGGAGGAAGACAAGTTCAAATATATTTTTTTTTGTCTTGATTTATGTTCAAAAGATAGGTGTAATGGTAGAAAAGAACTATATAATAAAAGATCAACATACAGGAATTCTAGTTCTAGAACAGGTGGACGGTTTAATTTGCAGGGTACATGGTTTATTAAACTCAACGAGTGCTCATTACAACTTTGGGATATGAATACTAAAAGAGTAAGTGCTTAAGTAAGTGGAAAGATTATAGGATTTCGATATGCAAAGTAATATGGATAAGGGTATCTATTTTAACATTTTCTTCGTTTTTCTAATATTGTAATGTTTTGAGTTTTATACTATTTATATCTTAACTTCAACTGTATTTTCTTATTTAATACATAGAAAATAAGTGTTATCATATAGTAATATGTTGTTACTTAAAAAAAAAAAAAATAGTAATATGTTGTTGGACTCATGTGAATTTTAGTTTTCAAAATTCAATTGTATACAAAGAATATTAATAATCAACATTAAGGATTGACAAACATAAAAGTCAAAATGATTTTGGCCCTGTTCTTTTGAACTTATTTTGGCTGAACTGAACTGAACTTATTTTATTTTGGCTGAACTGAACTTATTTTTGCTGAACTGAACTTATTTTTACTTATTTCTGTTGAACTGAACTTATTTTTACTTATTTTTGCTGAACTGAACTTATTTTGGCTGATAGAACTTATTTTTGCTGAACTGAACTTATTTTTGCTGCACTGAACTTATTTTTGCTGAACTAAACTGTATTAACATAATATTATCAATACTTATTATTATAATAATCAATAAATATTAACATAATATTATCAATACTTATTATTATTATTATTTTATTATTTTATAATAATGAATAAGAAATAATAAATAATATATATAATAATAATAATAAATAATAAATAATAATAAATAATAAATAATATAACAAATAATAAATAATAAATAATAATAAATAATATTAATAATAATAAATAATAAATAATAATAAATAATAAATAATATAACAAATAATAAATAAAAAATAATAATAAATAATATTAATAATAATAAATAATAAATAATAAATAATAAATAATAATAATAAATAATAAATAATAAATAATATAACAAATAATAAATAAAAAATAATAATAAATAATATTAATAATAATAATAATAATAATAATAATAATAATAATTAATAGTAATAAATAATAAATAATAAATAATAATAAATAAAAAATAATAAAAAATAAAAAATAATAAATAATATTAAATAATAAATAATAATAAATAATAATAAATAATAAATCATAAAAAATAATATTATTAATAATAAACAATAAATAATAATAATAATAAATAAAAAATAATAAATAATAAATAATAAATAATAAATAATAATAATAAATAATAAATAATAAATAATAATAATAAATAATAAATAATAAATAATAAATAATAATAAATATAAATAATAAATATTAAATATAAATAATAAATAATAAATAATAATAATAAATAATAAATAAATAAGAATAAATAATAAATAATAAATAATAAATAATAATAATAAATAATAAATAATAAATAGTAAATAATAAATAATAAATAATTAATAATAAATAATAAATAATAAATAATAAATAATAAATAATAAATAATAAATAATAAATAATAAATAATAAATAATAAATAATAAATAATAAATAATAAATAATAATAATAATAATAATAATAATAATAATAATAAATAATAATAAATAATAAATAATAATAATAATAATAATAATAAATAAATAATAGATAATAAATAATAAATAATAAATAATAATAATAATAAATAATAATAATAATAATTGATATATAATAAATACTAAAATAATAATAATAATAATAATAATAATAAATAAATAATTAATAATAAATAATAAATAATAAATAATAAATAATAAATAATAAATAATAAATAATAAATAATAAATAATAAATAATAATAAATAATAAATAATAAATACTAAATAATAAATAAAAAAATAAAAAATACAAATTCATCGTTATTTTAATTATAATATTAATAATAATAATAACAATAGTAATAGTAATATTGAAAACAAAAATAATAATTACAACATTAGACAAGACTAAACTTATTTTTGCTGAACTGAACTTATTTTGGCTGAACTGAACTTATTTTTGCTGAACTGAACTTATTTTGGCTGAACTGAACTTATTTTTGCTGAACTGAACTTATTTCTACTTATTTTTGCTGAACTGAACTTATTTTTACTTATTTTTGCTGAAAATAAGTTTAAAAGAACCGGGCCTTCAATTATAATATATCAATATTCTAAAATATCTTGAAGATGCATGGGTAATGGATGATCAATTAGGGCCTATGGGCATGCAATCATGCATACGTGTAGTGGGGAGCCACCTCACACCCAGTCTACTTTTCTCGTGTATAAGGCCATTTCTTCATTTGGTGCTCTTCATCCCCTACAATTGTTTGTAGCCTCTTTACTATCAAAAAGAGAGACATAGAGAGAGTGATTAGCTTGTTAGCTTGCTAGTTAGGGCTTGAAAAAAGATAAGAAAAGGAAAGATAAGTTTTTAAAGGAAGAAAAGAGAGAGATTATAGGTAGTACAATTTCAAAATTATGGGAATCAAGTCTATTTCCAAAAGCCTAGTAACGGCAAAGGCATATTTGGCTATAATTGCACTTCAATTTGGGTATTCTGGGATGCATATAATAACGGCAGTTTGCTTGAAAAAAGGGATGAACCATTACATCCTCTCTGTCTATCGTCATGTTTTTGCCACCATTGCAATTGCCCCTTTTGCGCTTATTTTTGAAAGGTCTCTACAAAAGTACACAAGTTTTTCTTTTTATGTGTATGTAGTTAAATGTTCAAAAATTTCTTTGATGATACAATTTTTCATTTTTTTTCTACAGGAAAACTAGGTCAAAGATGACCCTCTCTATCTTTCTCAAGATAATGGTGCTCGCTTTTCTTGAGTAAGCTTCTCGCACAGTCACACTTCACTAATCACTGCCTTGATTAATTTATTTGAGTTCCAAGTGTATTCTATTATTTCCAAGTACAACAATTAAATAGAGCAGCAAGCGAGCTTAAAATTTTAACTAGGTATATATTTAGTTAATATTTGGAAAATATACGTGTTCAACATTTTCTTAGCCTAGTATCCACTACTAGAGTTCCGTTTCATTAAAAAAAAAAAAAAAAAAAAAGCTTTTAGCTAAGTGATAGCAGCGCAGAATATTACTAAGTAACTCCTTTTTTTCCAGCTCTTTGGTGATTTTTTTGGCTCTTTACCTCTAATGCTAAATCCAATTATAAAAAATAAAAATAAAAATACTCCTAAGTAAAAATATCTAAAATGATATGCATATGCAGGCATGCAGTTTTATTACTGTATTTGATAAGAACATGCATATGCATTACAAGAAAGTCTAACGTGATATAGGGACCGATTTTTTTAGACCACCGAACAACGTTACTCTGATTAGGATTGGAAATATAAGTAATATTCAATATCATCATCAAATAAATAAACATTACTATAACAGATCTAACAAAAATATGTATAACACTATAACTTTATCAGAAGTTTGTCCATTTTAAACTTTTAATCACGCCTTTAGACCTTAATTAGATCAAGATACAAAAATCTTGAATTTTTAAAAATTTATTACATTCCGATACTCAATATTATTTGAATCTATTATTAGGCCTGTGCTGGATCAGAATCTATACTACGTGGGGTTGCAAAATACATCAGCGTCAATTACTTCTGCCAGCGTAAACATTCTTCCAGCAATTACCTTCATCTTGGCAACAATTTTCAGGTACACAACATGCATCATGCATGTTAACCAACCATACTCATATATATAATTTCGTAGCATGAAGTACTAGTAGTCTTTTTTAGTACTATATTGAATATTAATTATATATGATCATGATAATTTGATATAATCACACTTTTACTTGGTCCTCGTCATGTCCTTATCCTAGGTATATACTTATTGTGACCTTGGTTGCACTTATTGTGACTATTCCAAATAAGGAAAGTGTTGCACTTATTAAGAAACGGATGTAGTATATAGTAATATACTACTATTATATTGCATGCGTATGCATAACATCATATGTTTAATCAAATACTAGCTATTCCATAAATTGAATAATCTTTTTTTTTTTAGTTTAGAAAAATGATACATGCAATCTTTAGACTACGTGCATATAAAAAGTTTAATATGTAAATATTAACTGATAATTAAACTTTAATCACAGTGATTGATGAGTGACTTTATTCATAAATTCCTAAGCATATTCCTTTTTAAGGAAATGTATAAAGGACTGTATATATATATTTCAAAAGCTTTTTTCTAATAAAAATTATATTGGCCTAGAAAAGAGTTAATAAGTCTATCTGTGTAGGTGACTAGTGAGGTCATCAAAAGATTGATTATATATCTTGCTTTTCTCGAAGCTATAAAGCCAAGCCACAACAAAAGCGAGGAGTGAGATAGCACTACGTACTCATATTGATGTTGATTAATACATTATGCTCTATCCTTAATCTGTCCTATATTAGCTTATACACCTTGATTTCTTTTTTGCAATATTCATATAAAACTTTGTCTACATGCTTTTCTGAATTGCTCTTTTAATTCATCTACTTTTTTAGCTTTTTTCACCCATTAGACAAAATTAATATTAGTAGTCAAAGGTATACAGTGACAAACATGTCAAGTTAAAGTGTGTAAACTAATATGGGACTCAGGAAATAATATCTAACATATTTTATTTAGTACAACTTATTGAAAAGCCTAAGATGGATATTAATACGTTAATATATATTATCACAACAAATTCAAAGTAAGTCCTATGATATATCATATAATCTAACCACGACAATGTTTAATTTTCCATTTGTTCCTTATTAATTAGTTGACAATAAGGGGGATTGGAGGTACAAGTTTTGAGAAATACATGTGAGGAGGAGAGAGATAGAAAGAACCTAAAGGAGGAAGCCGGATAATAAAGAGAGATGATAAAGAGAACCCAAAATCAAATAAAGTAATGTTGTAATTATTAATTTGAAACTTCATAGAAAAGGAAGTATTGTGGAGTAACTAATATAGAACAAAGGAAATACAACAATTTTTTCTGGTAATGAAGTTGGATTTAGGCTAGGCCCTACTTCAAGAATATTCTACTTTGAGGATTGGGAGGGTAATTGAATTCCACCCTCAAAATGCCCATAACCCCAATATTTGAAATCTTTGACATAGGGCATGTAAGTTGAGTGGTACTACCAAACAAACCAGACATTGTTGATGATACAACGGATTAAATATCTTAAATATATTCGAATAAAATTAGTAAAGTATGTGTATATGCAAATAGATACATAATTTTCGAATTCAAATTATAAATTAAATGACATATAATTTAGTTTTTAAGAATTAGAAGTAACACTTTTTCCATATATTAATAAATCTTGAAGTGGAATTTTGTGTGTGGATATATTAGGTGGGCCCCACCTTAGGTCATATCTCAAGCTTTAGGAGGTGCAAAAATTATTAGAGTGGGCGGTCTAATTGTAACATAAAATCAGACAAATTCAAGCTTATATTCTCCTAACAGCTCATTCCATCTAACTCTAACCTAACATTATCCGTAGACTTCTCGCACCAACCTAATCATACTTCTCTTCTCCTTCATTTATTCCCCTTTGAATTTAGAAATATAACAGACAAATTTAAAAAATAACCCAGCAGTCTTACCAAATGGATTAAACTAGTTACTAAATGGATTAAAAAATGTGATGGTTGAATGGATTAAATTGGTCACTAAATTCAGGAAGATGGTCCGTTCTTTTTTTAATAATGACTTGGACCGTTGCCTAATTTTCAATTAAAAGTAAACGGTCTCTTACAAAACCAACTATAGAAGATATCATTCCACAAGGGAGAGAGAGAGCTAGGGGGACTGGTGAGTCTCGAACTCCTGGGAAATATGAGGAAGGTGAGACCTCCTCCACCTCAACCCCGATTCTTATCTCTAAATTTAAAGTAGAAGGTATTAACTAGTGTTCAATGAATTTGCATATTCTAGAAATATGGCGCAATCTTCGTCTTTTTGAAGATCAATTTAAAGTTTTACACAATATATTATATCTCCTTAGTGCGTGTGATGCGACTTCAACGCAAAGATCTAGCACCAACATATTTTATCGGGTAACATAAATCTCTTTCAGTCAATTGTGCAACCAAAGAAACGACAACAATAAAATAAAGGAATAAAAGCCTCTTTAATTCTTTCTCAATCATGACTAAAATTATCATCGTTTATGTGGAATGGAGTATACTACTATATACTTAAAATATTTCCTACAAAAAAAGGAGTTCACTTTAAATACCCATAATAATTTTTTACTTTTGGTGGGGAAATTAAAGAGGTTGCTAGGTTTACAGAAAAGTGATGAATAATGAAATTACTTTAAGGTTTATTATTGTGTTTTTTTTTTGGGGATAAAACACCCAATTATCAGTCTCAGTGGTTGAGTTTTTCTATAGATTGGGATCTACCTCCTTATCTCCACTTTCTAGGAATTGTGTCGTCTATAAAAAAAATACTTATTGCCTTTTGCTTTACATTATTGTTTGTTTTTATAACTTTGATCAATTTGTAAAATATAATAATACATGTGGGTGATGGATGATGATTAGCAAGGCTGGAGAAAGTAGACATAAGGAAGATACCAAGCCAGGCAAAGATTATAGGAACCATAGTGACTGTATCAGGAGCAATGGTAATGACGTTATACAGAGGGCCTATTTTGAATATATTCGGAAATCATGAAGTTGGGCACCATCTGGCTAACAGTGCCACTGCTGCTGCTAGTACTCCTCAGCATTGGATTCTTGGAACAATTTGTGTTCTCTGCAGTTGCTTGGGATGGGCTGCTTTCTTCATCCTCCAAGTAACTAATTTATTTCTTTAACTCATACTTATCGACCCCTCGCTCCCATGAATAAGTATACTCCATATATTTTACGTCTCTTAATACTTGCAATATATGTAAATGGCACATATGAACCAAGGAGAAGGAGATAGAGTGAAGTATGCTCATGTACGAAAGTATTAAAATAAGGCGTTATTTGTATAACAATTTATAAAAAAGAGAAATGTTGCAAATATTATGAAACATCTCAAAAAGATTATATGTTGCAAGTATTGAGAAACAGAGAAAGTATATTATATGATATAGATATATAATAATGATAATAATAACTCTTTGCAGTCATTTACGCTGAACGAGTACCCATCACAACTATCATTGACAGCATGGATATGCTTCATGGGATCATTAGAAGGAGGGGTAGTGTCCCTTGTGATGGTCAGGGACATGAAAGCCTGGGAACTTGGCTGGGACTCCAGACTTCTGGCCTCTGTTTACACGGTAATTCCTATATTATTTCTATTAAGTAGCATCATATATATTATATGAAGCATATAATAAAGTTCATGTAAGAAACATGTGCTTTTTTATATATGTGAGAACTGAGAACAGTGGAATTCATATTTTCGTAGATATGTAATATTTTATACAAGAATGGAGGAAGTACAAGGTAATCCTTGTTTTTGAAAATGTATTCTTTTGGAGGACGATTGGTTTGCAAGGGAAAAAATGATTGCATTTTACCCAAAACGGATTACCTGTTGGCTATAGAAATGATTACTAAATAGTGTTCTTACTTCACCAAAAAAAAAAAAAAATATTCTTACAATTTCACTAAGGATTATTCTCACGTGAACCCAACCTTATACTTCCTCCGTTTCTTTTTACATGTTATACTTTGACATTTTACACTATTCACAAACTTCTCTTTGATCATCGTTTGTGATTTATACGTGAATAAAAAATATAGTCATGTGGGATCTTGTTAGATTCGTCTTAATATGTATTTTTTTAATATGTACTTTTTATAATTTTTACAAATACAAAATTAGAGATATATGTTCTCAAAGTTTTGCATTGGCATGCGTGAAAAGTGAAAGTGTAACATGCAAAAAGAAACGGAGGAAGTATATATATACTAGCAAATTATGCATGCGATGCGTGCCTGTTTTTTATTTTTATTTTTTCAAACATAATGTTAAGTGAATTTATTTAGGATTGATTATGCTATATTAACATAGCCTTTTGTGTTACATAAATCATTTCATTTTGTTAATTGATTGAATTATACGTCTTGATGTAATACTTGATTGATATAATATTTCTTTTTACTTTTTTTAGCATACTAAATCTTATAGTTAATGTTTCTTTTTTTGTGGCTCAATTATAACTTGATTGCCTTCAACATTTAAGTTAAATTTTTTTAATGCTATATTTGAGTTTGAGTTTGACTTTGTTTTACCCTTTTTTTGATAGTAGTTGATTTACTAATGGGCAATTAAGTAAATTTATAGGGGACACCATAGTATGAGAATGCATACTTACATGAGAAATGAGAATAGATTTTATACGCTATAACTCTAATGAACAAGTGATATAACTCTAATGGAAAAGTGATGTAACTCCAAAAAAAATATTAAAAAAAAATAATTTCGAAAAAATAAATTTTTTTTTTTGGGCTCGAAGTTTTTTCGGGGTATAACTCTAATGAACAAGTGGTGTAACTCTAATCCAATCATGTGGTTGAGATTCATTCTCATTTCTCATGTAAGAGGCATTCTCATGTGATCTTGCCCCTATATATATATATATATATATATATATATATATATATATATATATAGGAATAGGAATAGGAATAGGATCTTGTGAAAACACCTCTTAGGCTCTGTTTGGCAACACATTTAAGTCACCTAAAATAAATAGTCGTGTTTGGGGTAACAGCTTAAATTTTATTTAAGCTCAAAAATGGACTGAAATTGAGTTGCTATCAAATATGGCATCTCAATTTAAGGTGCTGAAATTTTCAGCTACCTTATCAGTTTCAGTTCTATTTCAGCTTATGTTCCCAAACATAGCCTTAATCTGAAAACTGAAAACAGAAGATCTGGAGCGTTGATTTCTAATCGAATGGTTCACGCATCTCGATCTACTACACTCTCCCGTGTACTCTTTCTCTCACCTAATTAAGTAACCTTTGCATCTCTACTCTCTTTACTCCTCTGCTATTCTACTGATACATCCCAAAACAACAACTCCAGCAACAATACCACCACCACCAACAACAACAACGCAACACACACAACACAGGGAAGGGAAATTCCCTTTAGTACTTTGCCGGACCACCACAAGGAGGCATCAACAACGCCAACACGCGGGGATCGGAGCAGTAGGTGCACCACGAACACTTCAACGACAACAGGTGGATCGAGAGGGAGAGAGACACGAGCTTAAATCAATTCCTAAAATGGCGAAAATAGTAGGTGAAATTTGTGATATCCCGTTCGAATCTTCATCATCTTCTTTCTCTTTTGTGGACCTTTTTCGGAGCTTTGTCATCAATTCATCATCAAATTCATCATTTCCTACTAGGGTTCTTCTTCTTGATCTTTTCCTATATTTTGAGTATTCTTTCTCGATTTTTCTTTTTTGACTTTTCATATTTCATTTCTTCGAATTATCTCTATTTTGATTATTGATTGAGGTTGAATAATTGTAAATTTTTGTGTTTTCTGGTTTGAGAGTTATTTGGTTTGATGGGTAATTGTTAATTTTTTGATGATTTTAGAGCTGATAAATGAACAATTCAACAGTAGAAATGAGCTCAACAAAACAAAATTAAACATGCCCAGAAACAAAAGTTAACATATAAGGTTAACCCTTGAAATATATAAAGTTCCCTTTGATGTGGAAGAAGTTACTCTTATAGCATATAAAGTTACCCTAAAAGTGCTAAAAGTTACCCTTGAAAGTTGAAATATATATTGAGTTATCCTAAAATTGCTACAAGTTACCCTAAAATTGTTAAAAGTTACCCTGTTTTCAGTTTTCAAATTAAAAGTTGTTTTCAGCGGATCCCACCCCTATATATATATATATATATATCATCCGGTCATTTTTTATCATATTATAAGTCAAGTATATATAATGTAACTGATGACTTTTACTGATGTCTGATGGTATACTGACTAATTAGGGAGTGATTTGCTCTGGGATTGCATATTACGTGCAAGGAGTAGTGAACCGGGAAAGAGGGCCTGTTTTTGTGACAGTATTCAGCCCTCTTTGCATGATCATCACCGCTGCTTTAGGATCTCTTATCTTGCATGAGCTACTCCACTTAGGAAGGTAATCAACTTATTTACTACACAACATAACGACACATTTACTTGATCCAAGTTTCTCTTGATGCTCTATTTCATGTATTTGAGTGATTTTCTAGTAATCGCATATAAATGGTAAGCCTAACATATAAATGCATGGTGCAGCATAATAGGAGCATTGGTCATAGTCATAGGGCTATACACAGTGGTATGGGGAAAAAGCAAGGATCTCCCAATTTCTACCGGCAAGGCACACCCGGAGTTGCCCATTGCCAAAGACACCGCCATTACCACCACCGTCATCGCCGCAGCTGCCACCCCCACCAAATCTATTGACATTACTACTCATGCTTCAGATCAACCCCGTCAATATGGAACCTCAATGACCAACATTTCCTCGTCACAAGAGGCTGCATAAAATTACATATTCTCTATTGGGTCCCTAAAATATACTCCCCCAAAAAATCTAACTATATATGTACAATTTGGTTATTAACATCCAAATAGTAATATATCTAAATTTTGAGATGAAAGGGAACTACAATGATTAGGTTATACAAGATGTGCTACAATCTCATCTTGTTGCTTCATTAGTAGATCCCTCTAATTATTTTGATTTTCACTCTACAAAATGCAGCACTTAATTGTTATAGCCCACTCCTAATCTGTAAACTTCATCTCTCTTCCTTTTGCTAATTAAACATCATATATATGAATACTAGCCTTCTATGTACGCGATGCATGCGTTAATTCCAAAACTTGTTATTCTATTATATACTCCATCCATACTATAGTTATGATTACACTTAAAATGTGAAAGACTAATGTAGTTAAATGAATTTAGATATATTAATTCGCTAATGTAAAGAACTTACAAAGGTTATGAGTGATTTTTAATATTAATTTTTTGTTAATGAATTTTGAACAAAATGAATAGACATAATAAGTTGGTTTGACTGAATTAAAGAGTATCAAAGATAATAAGTGTTTCAGACTTTTCAGGTCAACGCCATGTATACCATCTTCTTTTATAAAAAGAAGGTCAAGATATTTTGTCCAATTAATTTTTTGATTGAAATATTTGATGCATATACCATTTTTAACTTATTTAAAATGGCAAGTTGAAAAATAATAATTCTTAAATTGTTTTCATTTGTAATTTTTTTTTCATTCCATTAGATCATTAAGGGTAATTTAGTATTTTCAGAGGGGGACACCATCTTCCTCCCCCTTTCCCTTATATAATAGAGATTATTATAAAAGGTATCTCGTGCATCATTCGCAGATTCTCTACACATAAATCACTAATTAATATCAATACGTTTATTAGGGAGAAATAAGACAATTTAAACTTATTCCAAACATATAAAATATTTCTCTACAATTTTCAAAACCCTTAAATTGAAAAAAGTAAATACTTCACAAGTTGAATGCAAGTAACAATTGGCTTCATATGTAGTTCCCCTCACTAAGGCATTAATAAAGTCTAGTCTTCAAAACTAGGAACCCACCTTTGCTTAGGTTCCTCTTAGTAATACATATTAGACTTTATAAATCTGCTTTGCCTCACATGTACCAAACTTTTATCAATATAACCAGGCGACCATATTCTTTTTATTTTGACATTCAAAAACCACTTTGGTAAATGTTGCTGTAAGTTCCTTATTGTTGTTTCTAGTGATATTCAGTTGTTTTATCCATTTTAAACTGTTTTGTAAAAAAAAAAAAAAATCAAGAATTTTATCACAAGAACTACAATTAGAAACTACAAAATGCAAATAATCCATTTTCACATTAAATAAAAAAAATGCCCTTTTTATCAAGTTCAAAGTTCCACTGACCAGCTTATTTTCATCAAATAATATAATTAAAAGCTATACCTTACAGTCGTGATGAAAACCTCCATATCAATCTTACAACAACAAGTGAGTTTCACATTTAGAGTAGGAGATAGTTGGATCGTGTTTCTTTTGTCATGTTCCTTGTAAATATTCATTGTTCCTTACCAGAATCTTACTCGACAGGGTTTCCTCCTTTGCACAAGTGTTCCCAACTCTGATACTTATTGTTATTTATCTAGGAACACTACAAGAGGGGAGAATGATAGTGATGGGAATAATGAGTACTTTTTGTTGAATTAAATAAACAACGAAAGGAACAATGCAAAGATACAAGAGATTTTACGAGGAAAACTTCCTAGGCCCAATATATAGGAAATATGCCAACCCCTAAATACAACCTATTAAACTTGAGTCACCATTGGTGTTCCTCTAAGAACACCAATCTGAACCAGAGTTCCCATAACTGTTGTTCCTCTCTTGACTTCAAAGTCCTCTCTCTTTTGCTTCGCTCAAAGCATTCTCTTTGGCTTCAATCAAACCATTTTCATACAAGAACTCACTCAAGTTCTCATCTCAATACAAGAGTTCCCTCAAACTCTTTAAATCTTTGTTCAGATACTTGATAGAATATTCACTATCGGAACAAGCAATAAGCAGCATAGGAACAGTAGCACTCAAAGGAACTTGTTGTGGCACTAAATCAATATTAGAAACTCTTTACAGATTGCTTTAATGTTTTGTTCACTCAAGTCAAACGCTTTCAAAGAGTGATCTATTTATAGGCTTAAGTAACATAAGATAATCCTATTTGTTATTAACTCAAATCCTAATAGATTGATCCATTTAATAACTAGTTAAGTTTAGGAACTTTGACCAGAAAACTAAAACTAGTTTTAATTTATCTAAAAGATAAAACACAATATTATCAAATCAAATATAAGCTAAGAAAATCAGTCTTTTATCCGAAAAGATAATTTTCCACAAGACAAGCTATTATCCTAGATAAAACTAACTAATATATAAATGATGATATTTTATTTTATTTATCCATAAAGAAAAATCTTGACTCGTTCCATACTTAACACGCTTAATTTAATCATAAAACTAGTTTTACTTTTTTACCGGTTCCTTACTCGAGCCAGATACACTTCCCAAAAGTTTGTTGTTCATGTCCTTGATCTGAGTACTGCTCTATTCCTCAAGTAAGGAAAAAATGAATGGTTCCATGCTACTGCTCACTTGTTCCTTACATCACGAAACCTAAATGTAAACTTATACAAAGACTTCTTCTCTTCTAGAGTTCCCCCTTAGGAAATTCTCCTCTTCAAGCTTGGAGTTCCATCTCAAGAATTGGTATTTTCAAGGAAAAATTTATAGCAATAATTCCACCTTTGGCCGGTCTGCTTAAAACAGTCCCACCTTCAACTAATCTCATAATAATCCCACCTTTACCCATGACCTTCTCAAAATGATCCTAACCTGTTGATAACCGGTTTAATAGGTAAATTTTAGCATGTGTCATTTTTCTGTAGGTCTAGTTTTAAATTATAATTTTCATAATAAAACAAAAATCTATTTTACACCCTCTCTCCTTCCCTCAACTGCATCCCTCTCTCTCCTCCTACCCCTACCACTGCCCTTTCTCTCTCCTCTACTCCCACCCCTGCCACCAACACCGCTCCACCGCCTTGTCTCTGTCCTCACTCAACGCCCTCTCTCAGCCCTGCTCGCCACCGTCTTTTCCCTCTCCAACCAAACTAGCCAGCTTAACTGTCGTTCGTAACTTTGAATTCTCACTCCCATTGTTAATTATATGTTCAAAAGAATGGCATGCATCATCCCACTCAAAGGATGTGGATGGGGTGGTTGGCTCCAGTTGAGCCATGACAGTAAGGTTAGTTTGAGGATTGATAACTGACAAAGTGATATGAGGCACAATCAAGCTTAGGGTTTCTCATTAATCTGAAGTGATAGTATATGTTACAGGAGTCCTCAAAGAGGAGGCAATCAAGGAGAATAATATCTTGCCTAAGGAGATAAGGAAACATATAACAAGAATATCTCTAAGATGCCTAGAATATCTTAACACCCCCCCCTCAAGTTGGAGCATGGGGAGCACAAATGCCCAACTTGGACATAAGAAGATCAAACTGAGACTTGCCAAGAGCCTTGGTAAAAATATCAGCCAACTGAGCTGTAGTAGGGACATAGGAAGGAGCAATCAATCCATCCTTGATAGCATCACGGACAAAGTGGCAGTCAACCTTAATGTGCTTTGTTCGCTCATGGAACACGGGATCCTGAGCAATATGAAGTGCAGATTGACTGTCACAGAAAAGAGGAATAGCCTTAGGATGATGAATCCCAAGACTCAACAGTAAACCCTTGAGTCACTTAAGCTCACAAGCGATAGCTGTCATCGAACGATACTCAGCCTCTGCTGAAGACAAATAAACAGTATGTTGCTTCTTTGTCTTCCGTGAAATAGGAGAATGACCCAAGAAGACGAGCCAACCAGACAAAGAGCGGCGGGTGATAGGACAAGCCGCCCAATCTGAATCACACGATCCCTGAAGAGTAAGATTACTATTTGCGTGAAGTAAGATGCCATGACACGGAGTACCCTTCAAGTACCGAACAACACGAACTGCGGCATCCCAGTGAGCCACTCGAGGCGCCTGAAGGAACTGGGAAAGAATATGGACCAAATATGCTAAGTCCGGGCGAGTGACGGCAAGATAGATAAGCCGCCCAACAAGACGACGATACCGCTCTGGATCGTCAAACAAATCACTAGCTAGTATCATGGCTGAGGCGATGATTTTGCTCCATTGGGAAACCACACGGCTTTGCTCACAACAAACCTATCTCGGAAATAATATCAAGAGTGTACTTCCGTTGACACAGAAACAAACCAGGAGTACTGCGAGCAACTTCAATGCCCAAAAAATACTTAAGATGACCTAAATCCTTCATTTTGAAATAGCCACTGTGATAAGCTTTGAATAAGGAAATAACAGCAGAGTTGTTGCCAGAAATGATGAGATCATCCACATACACTAATATATTGAGTTGAATAGTACCATGGGTGAAGGTGAACAAAGAGTAATCAGAGTATGATTGAGAGAAACCATACCCTTTCAAAGTTGTGACAAGCTTTGCAAACCAACACCCAGGAGCCTGCTTGAGCCTATACAAAGACTTGCGTAACCGACAAACAAGATTAGGATCAGACCGAGCAAAACCAGGAGGAAGTTTCATATAAACTTCTTCCTCAAGGTCACCATGTAAGAAGGCATTGTGAACATCCACCTAATGAAGCTCCCAATGCTTGGAAGCAGCAATGGCAGGAAAGGCACGAACAATGGTCATTTTGGCAACGGGAGCAAAAATCTCATTATAGTCAAGTCCTGCCTACTGATAATTACCAAAAACAACCAATCGAGATTTAAGCCGCTTAATGCGACCATTAGAATGATACTTGATACGATACACCCATTGACTCCCCAAAGCATGTTTGCCCGGAGGAAGAGGTTTTAAAGTCCAAGTGTCATTATCAGTTTGCATAGAAGCTCTCCAACCTACATCTTTCATAGCTTCTTTAAACGAACGCGGTTCCTGCTGAGAAATAAGAGCTGCAAGAAACTTTCTATAATTTGCAGAAAAATTGTCACAATTAATATAGTGTGCCAAGGGGTAAGGAGTACCTGAAGAAGAAGATGAACCAGAGGGAAGAGAGGACGAAGAAACACCCAGAGCAATAATAGTATTAGTAACATAATCCCGGAGACGAGTAGAAGGGACCTTGGTACGCTGACCACGGCCCAAAGCAGACTCGGATGGGGGACCCGAAGAAGTAGAGACCGAAGGAGATGATGAAACTGGGCTGGAATTAGAAGTGGGTTGAGGGGAGAGAGAAATGGGTGCAGGCGAGGCATTTTGTGACAATGGGCCTGGAGCTGGGTGAAGAACAGGATCAGAAGAGGAGACGGGAGAAAGTGGGCCGAAATTTGGGCCATAAAAGGAAGAAAGGGGCGTGTGAGAAGGGGAAGTGCTAGAAGAAGGAGGGAAAAGATTTGGGCCAGGCGCAGGAGAGGGCCCAGACGGAGGAGAGAGAGTAAGAGAAATAGGAGCGGTTTGGGCCGGATTTTGTGGTGGGCTGGAGGTTGAATCGCTGGGATGAGAAATAGAAGTGGGTTGATGATTTTGTGGTGGATTAGGCGTGGGTGGATGATTTTGTGGTGTTTGAGGCGTGGCAGATTTTTGTGGATTGGGTAGATGTTGTGATGACGAAATGTAATCATCAAAATCACTATGAATGTCTGGAGAGGTGGTGAACAAAGGATCAGGTGAAATATTATTTTCAGTAGGATGAAGAAAAGGGAAGGTATGCTCATCAAATTTAACGTCACGAGAAACGAAAAACTCTTTAGTCTCAAGATCATATAATTTCCACTCCTTTTGACCAAATGGATACCCAACAAAGACACACTTGCGACTACGACTAGCAAACTTATCACCCTTGGTTTTTTTATTATGAGCATAGGCAAGACACCCAAGAATACGAATAGCATCATAAGAAGGAATACGACCAAACAAGCATTCAAAAGGAGATTTGCCTTTGAGCAACAAAGAGGGAGTGCGATTAATTAAATGAGTTGCAGCTCGAACACATCCCCCCCAAAACCAAAAGTAAATAGGCAAATGAGCTTGAAATCTAAGGGCACGGGCAACATTTAGAACGTGTTGGTGTTTGCGTTCTACCCTCTCATTTTGTTCTGGAGTTCCTACACAAGAGGTTTGAAACAAGATGCCAGTAGCAGAAAAGTAGTCAAGCAAGCGACGGAATTCAGTGCCATTATCACTTTGAACAAGTTTAATAGATTAAGAGAATTGACGTTGAACCATAACCACAAAAGACATGAACATAGAAAAAACTTCCATTTTATCAATCAAATGATATGTCCAAACAGCTCTAGAATAATCATCCACAATAGTTAAGAAATAAAGGGCACCACTAGAAGAAACATGGCGATAAGGCGCCCACAAATCACAATGAATTTTCTCAAATATTCTAGAAGCTTTATTGTCACTAGAAGGAAATTTAGATCTAGAATGTTTGGAACGAAAGCAAATTTCACAGTTAGGATGCAAACGACCCTTATGATTACAAAGGGGAGGAAGTAATTTTACAATGTTCTCAGAAGGATGACCAAGATGTTGATGCCATAGTTCAAAAAGAGAAGAATCATAAGAAACAGATATATGTTGAATAGAATCATTGCCCACAAAGTAGTAAAGTCCATCCTTCCTACTTCCCGTTCCAATATGCTCCTTCATGTGGTCCTGAATAACACACATAGAATTATTAAATTGGACAACACACTGCAAATCATCACACAGTTGAGAAACAGAAAGTAAATTGCAGCTCAAATTAGGAACATAAAGAACATTCTTAAGGATGACTTGAGAGCTCAAACAAACCGAAACAACCAATGTAGATAAAACTGTTGCACCATTGGGAAGACCAAAAAGACAATCAAACGGTTTTGCATCAAATAACCATGACTGAACACCGGTAACATGATGAGATGCACTTGTGTCAATAATCCACAATTTATCATCAAACTCACCATTCAAGCGATTTGCAGGAACATTGGCATTACCGAATAATCCCGCTAATGATTTCCATTGATCAGGAGTGAAGAGAGAAGAGTTGGGGATGTTGTTGCTGCTGCCCGAAACTACTGAAGGAGGATCCAAACCACTACCACTGATGCTGCTGGTGGCAGCGTTGGCGCGAGCCGACACTCGACCACGACCAACCCCGCCTTTAGAGGATACCTATGGAGGTCGTAGCATTGGGCAACTCCATGGCCCGTCTTCTTGCGGTGGCTGCAGGTAAGATGCACCCAGCATGAGGCGGATTTGTTACACTTGCCACAAACAAGCCGCCTTCGTCCACCGGAAGTGGAAGCGCGGACCGAAAAACCAACCACATCGGGTACACCCAATTTATCAACTGAACCAATCTAAGATATTCGAACCCTTTCATCTTGAATGGCAAGATGATAGGCCCGGTTTAAGGAGGGCAGCGGATCTGTAGACAATATAGTGGTACGTAATTTGGCATAAAAATCAGAATAAATCCCCATTAAAAATTCATGTAATTTGGCGGTTTCACGACGTTGTAAGTAAAGATCAGAAACAGTGCATGAAGTTGAACAAGGACACACAATAGGAGGTTCAAGAAGAGAGAGTTCTTCCCACAAGGCATTTAATTTTCCATAGTAGGTAGAAATAGACATGGTTTTAGTTTGCTCACAACGCGCAATTGATGATTTAATTTGTTGAATTCGAGGACCATTAACAATAGAATAACGTTGTTTAAGATGATCCCAAAGCCTACTAGCCTCACGAAATTTTATTAAAGTACTCTTTACCTCGGGGGTGATCGTATTAGTGATCCAGGACACAAGCATGGCATTGATAGTGAGCCAATCAGTTTCCGTGTATGGAGGTTCGGGTTTGGTGATGGAACCGGTGACGAAACTGAACTTGCGACGAGCAACCAAGGCGAGGTGAATGTCGGCTGCCCAATCTGCATAATTTTCGTGTGTGAGACGAGTAAGAGTTATGAAATCCCCTGGCCGATCTTGCGGTCCAAGGAAGAAAGGAGAATAGGATTCTGGTTTAGTAGGCTGCGGTGATTTGGCAGCATCATCGCCAGCCATGGCGGAAGACGTGGAAAAAAAACGAGTTTTTGTGAAAGTTTTAATAACCTGCTCTTGATACCATGACAAAGTGATATGAGGCACAAGCACAATCAAGCTTAGGGTTTCTCATTGTTTCTGTTAAGAAATTAAGGATTGCGATTGGTTGGGAGATTTGATGTGGGCCCGAAGAGCGATCGCCTGAGCTCCGATATCCGTACGCCGGAATCCTGCAAAACAAGGTTAGACTACCCCGGGGGTGGTTCTGGGATCGCCCCTCCGACGCTCAAGTCAGTAAATGATTGAGGTAGAGAGAGAAAGTCTAGAGAGAGATGCTCTAGTTTGCTAGGTGAGAATTGAATACATGTTCATTGATGAGGCAGTTGGTTTTTATAGTGTTGGGGATTTCCTAGACAGGAAACATTGTTCAGATGGGCCTTTTTGGTACCAATGGGCATGTTACCTTTTTAGGCAATGATTATTTCACCCCTTTAGAGGTTTCCCAAATACTGGTGATTAGGTCAACTTTCAGGTGAGACCCACAGCTGCCACCTGTCCCATACTTTAGTAGGCTTTTATGCTCCTTTATTGGGCTGCTGATAAAATGAGCCTAAACAATTAGCCCCATGCCATAGATGGGGGATCACGGAAACCTGACTGGAGGGAGGCCTGTCTGTGGCGGAATAACATCCGTCTTACTTCTGACTGGTTGGCGACCCGCTTGAGTAGGCAGGTGGAATAGACCATGGCGCCAACAAAGTTCATCCTTACTGAGGAGGTTCACGCAGACCGGCTTACCTTCTGCTGGAAGGAGGAACGTCGACCGGGTCCCATTCTTGCTGAGGGGTAGATGCCGCCCCGGTCACCTCTCAGTGAACGGGGAGAGGGCCGACCGGGTCATTCCCTGTTGAAAGGAGAATGCCAACCCGGTCATCTCCCATTGAATGGGACAAGGGCCGACCGGGTTACTCCCCGGTAAAGGGAAGGTGCCGACCCGGTCATCTTCTATTGAAGGGGATGAGGCCGACCGGGTCACACCCTGGTGAAGGGAGAGTGCCGACCCGGTCATTTCCCATTAAATGGGATGAGGCCGACCAGGTCACTCCCTGGTGAGGGGAGAGTGCCGACCGGGTCATTCCCTATTGAAGGGAAAATGCCGACCCGGTCATCTCCCATTTGCATGGGACAAGGGCCGACCAGGTCACTCCCTGGTAAAAGGAAGGTGCCGACCCGGTCATCTTCCATTGAAAGGGATGAGGCCGACCGGGTCACTCCCTGGTGAAGGGAGAGTGTCGACCCGGTCATCTCCCATTGGATGAGATGAGGCTGACCGGGTCACTCCCTGGTAAAGGGAGAGTGCCGACCCGGTCATCTCCCATTTGAAAGGGATGTGGCCGACCGGGTCACTCCCTGGTGAAGGGAGAGTGTCGACCCGGTCATCTCCCATTTGAAGGGGATGTGGCCGACCGGGTCACTCCCTGGTGAAGGGAGAGTGCCGACCCGGTCATCTCCCATTTGAAGGGGATGAGGCCGACCAGGTCATTCCCTGGTGAAGGGAGAGTGCCGACCCGGTCATATCCCATTTGAAGGGGATGTGTCCGACCGGGTCACTTCTAGCTGATACTTAGGCCGAGTGAGGGCAGGAAACCCCTTTTTGCCGAGTGGGGTGTTGAGCCACTCGGATGAGGGGCTAATGAGCCCCAAGTTGGTCCGAGTGGGTGCTAGCTGATACTTGGCCATACTTGACCAAGTATAGAAGCGACTCGGCAAAGGAGGGGGCTCCTGTGGGCCGAGTAGGGTATTGAGCCACTCGGATGAGGGGCTAATGAGCCCCAAGTTGGTCCGAGTGGGTGCTAGCTGATACTTGGCCATACTTGACCAAGTATAGAAGCGACTCGGCAAAGGAGGGGGGTTCCTTTTGGCCGAGTAGGGTATTGAGCCACTCGGATGAGAGGCTAATGAGCCCCAAGTTGGTCCGAGTGGGTGCTAGCTGATACTTGGCCATACTTGACCAAGTATAGAAGCGACTCGGCAAAGGAGGGGGGCTCCTGTTGGCCGAGTAGGGTATTGAGCCACTCGGATGAGGGGCTAATGAGCCCCAAGTTGGTCCGAGTGGGTTTCGTTCCTCGAATGATGGAGTTGCACCTATTTTGCCCGACCAAGTATGTCCGACCTGAAATGCCACATGGCCACTCTTGATACTTGGGATGTTGGGACCCTTGTTATAGGCCGAGCTCAAGGGGCGTCCTCAGGAACTTTTGACTCTTCAACTTCCTCGGGTTTAGGGGGTGTTTTCTTCGAGTTTATTGGACTTTGCATGGAATGGGCTGAGTAGGTCCAGTTGGGCCTCAATTAGAAGCCCATTAGAGTGACGCGAGGGGGATTGCGTTGCACATCCCCCGAGGTATTCCTATATATGCAAGAGAGGAGAGAGAAGTTGAGGGTGATTTGCTCATTTCCTCATTCTATCTCTCTCAAAAATCTCCAAACCCTCTCAACTTTCCAAAGTTCTTCTTCCAGCTTCTTCGTCCGACCAGGTAGCCTTTTGTTTTGTTAAGTTTTCTTTTTCTTTCTTTTTCTTTCGAATAATCTCGGCCGACTCCCTTGTTCATAAATAATGGGAGATTCGTCCGAGTCGTCGACACCCCCAGCTTTACCTCACTACAATTTGTCCGAGGAGGTGAGGGGGATGGGAATAACGCTGGTGTCGATGGTAATAAGTTGTCCCGACCCCTCGGTTGTGCCCAACGCGGTTACTCTCCCGAGTCCGTCTTCTTCGGTGGAGGAGGAAGCCGAGGGAGTCATTCCCTACCCTTGGGAGGTTTCATTGGCCTATCCTCCTTCAAGGAGTTACTTAGACAAGTATCTATCTTCTAATGTAGTGAGGGTGGCCATGCCGAGGGGAGCAGGAGAAGCATCCACGTCGGGTCGGGAGCTAGAATATCCCGACCTTGATCCAAAAGGAGGTCCAGGTTCATTCTTTCCCGAGCCCGGGGTGATTAAATCTTTGACCGAGGACCTCAGGGGAACAGCAACGAGGTTTCAAATAAAAGACCCCTACTATTTGGTCCGACCAGAGGCCCATCATACTGTTATCTCTCCTCCACCCGGATGTATAGCAGTATATTATAAGTCGATGGAAATGGGGCTTCGGTTTCCCTTGACTCCTTTTGTTAAGGAGCTGCTGAACGCCTATCACTTGGCGATTTGCCAAGTTTCTCCCAACTCATGGGGTGGCATTAATGGCTTCCAGGTCCTATGCAACTTGATGAATGTCCGACCAACCCTCAAGCTATGGAGGCACCTCTACAAGTTAGGTCGAGGTTATGGCCGCTAAAAATGGGCCTGGTTGGTGGAGCTTTCAAATCCGACCAGGTTATCGAACGGTCCTCAATCTCCCTACCTCCCAGAAGGGGTTTCGTAGGGAGTTTGCCTTCAATTATTTTGGTGGTGATTGGGGTATTCCCCTGGTCCCGCCTTCGGACGAGCCCATCCTGGCTCTGAACTACCGAGTGGGGGAGTTGGATGATGAGGAAGGATCGGCGGCCTGCTATATGCAGACTGAGTGGAGGATTGTCGACGGAGGCGAGGTATTCGTACCTGGCCAATGGTTGCCCGACTGCAAACTTTTCAAGGACGAGCACTTCCTCTCGACCATGGGTCTGAGTTCGACCTTTCCGAAGGGTAATTTGCCGAGGAGAAGGCTTGGGGTAGTCGGTATGAAAATTCTTAATTTTAACTATTTTTTGGCTAACTCTTCTCTTTGTTTTGTTTCGCAGAACCTGCCCGAGCGTATATAGAAGAGGTAGACCTGGTCATAGCTGATAAACTGAACGTGGCAGCGATGAGAGCGGCTCGGCTGAAGGCCGAGATTGCGGCAAAGACTATGAAGGTCCCGGCTCCTCCCAAGGTGAGAACTTCACCTTCTTGTTGCTTCTATTTTAGGCCGACCGACCATTTATTTAGCTCTTTTTACTGACTATTTTCTCCTTGCCTCAGGATCCTGCTAAGCCGAAGACCAAGAAGAGGAAAGAGCGGTCGTCTGATAAAGTGGCCCAGACCGAGAAAGCAGTGGCTCGGTCGAAGGCCGAGCGGGAGAGGGCTAAGGCCGAACTTGAGGAGGCCAAGAGGAGCAAGTCAATTGAGGTTATTAGCCCAAGGGGTCCTTCCCAGCAGGCCGATGAGGGCGACATCTCCCTTCACTCCTCTGACTTCAGACCGGTCGGGATCCCCCAATACACTCCTTTGTCTCCATTTACGGAGCTGCCAGGGGATAGCTCGAGGGGCGTGGTGACGGCGGTCGTTCCCTTCACGGGGCTGAGCAGGAAAGAAAAGGATGGGCGCTGGTCCAATGCCCTCGAGCACATATACACTCCTGCTGACCGGGAATACATTGAAGTTACCCATGGTCGGAACGAGACCAACGAGCTTTTTCGCTCCTAACACGATGTAAGGGTTTTTGTTTTTCCTATTCGTCTTTCTTTGATTTTACTTCGCGATTTTCTAACCCTTCTTTCGTTTCAGTTCTCCGCTCGGATGGCCAATGTCGCTCAGAGTCGGGTGAGCCTGGCCGAGGAAGTGGCCGACCTCAAGGAAGCAGCCAAAAAGCATTTCGATGAGGTCTATCGGGCCAAGGAAGATAAGCGGATTGCCGAGTCCAAGCTTTTCGATGCGGAGAACGCCATAAAAAAGGACCAGAAGGACTTTGCTGAGGAGCGGGCAAAGTGGGAGAAGAAGAGAGCCGACCTCACCCTTGCTCGCGACTTGGCACGGACCGCTAGGGATGATGCCCTCACCAAGCTGACAGCGGTCGAGCTGAAGGTGCCGAGCTCGAAGCTAAACTAATCGAGCTTGAAGGCAAGGTCAAGACCGAGGAGCAATGGTTCTCTGATTGGGAGAAGTCCGATGATGCCGAGGTCTATGCTAACGAGGTCGGCAGCGCGGCTCACAAAATGGGGGAGGACGAGGCCCTCGATCGGCTGAAGAAAGTCCTGGTCGAGTCTCATCCGGAATTGGTATGGGCCGACGTCTGGTCGGGTTATCAGATGTCGATCGACTCTGATAACGCCGAGATCCTGGCTCGGCTGAAGGCTGAGGGTGCTGAAGCTGATGAAGATAATGATGATGATGAGGAGGAGGGTCGAGTGAATGTTGAAGTCGTTGACGGCGACAATGATGATGACGATGATATTGCCGATGAAACCGCTGATGCTGGTTGGGGAGGGGAGCTGGTCGGTGACAATACCGAAGTTGATACCGAGGGAGCGACTGATCTCCCTCCCCCTAGCTCTTAGCACATGGCATTTGTACTTGGCTGTTTTTTCATTTTGCCTCTTTCGTCTTTGTACTGACTCATTTTTGTAATTTAAGACGTCTTTAATGAAATTTGTCATTTTGTCTTCAATTTCCTTGTTTGTTGATTGCAATGTTGTCCGATTAACTTTATTGATTTCGACTGAGTTGATCCATTTTCTGATTCACTACTGGTTAAGCCTTTCCCGAATAGGTGCCATTTTGGCTGAACAATGAGAACTGATTAATGAGCTGATCCAGTCGTAAAATTGCCACCCGGTGCCATTTTGGCTGGTCAATGAAAACTGATTAATGGGTTGATTCAGTCGTAAAATTGCTGACCAGCTATAATTTTCAGAAAGGATGTTAACTGGTTTCAACTGGTTAAGTCTATGGTACACAATATGCCGACCGGCTATGATTTTTCTATTTCCACAAAAAGGGCCAACTTTGGAAGTTTTATTTTGCTACAAAAGCGCCGACCGGCTATAATTCCAGCTATTACAATATATGCCCCTATTGCAAGTAACAAACTCTACACAAAATATTTTTTGAGGTTGTCTGCGTTCCAGGGTCGGGCTAGGGGAATTCCCTCGGGGGATTCTAGTCGGAAAGTCCCGGGCTTGATGATTTCCGTCACTTTGTAAGGGCCATCCCAATTAGGTCATAGCTTTCCCTTTAAGTGTGAGAGCCCAGTGGCTTCGACTTTTCGGACGACCCAATCGCCGAGTTGGATTGGTCGGGACCTCACTCGATGATTAAACATCCGATTAACTCTTTGTTTGTACCGGATAGATTTTAGTAGCGCATTGCCCCTTGTTTCTGGCAACAAATCTAAGTTGACCGGTTTCTCCTCCTCGTTCTTTTCGAATTCATAGAAGGTCATTCGAGGAGATGGGATGCCAACCTCCACTGGTAGGACCGCCTCGCTCCCGTACACAAGGCGGAACGGCGAGTTCCCCGTTGCCTCCTTGGCAGTAGTTCGGGCCGACCAGAGGACCCCGGGTAAGTCATCGACCCATGCACCTTTGGCGGCCTCCAAAGATTTCTTGATCCCTCTGAGGACTACCTTATTGGCCGACTCAGCTTGTCCGTTCGTTTGTGGCCTGGAGACTGCGGAGAATTTAGTACATATTCTAAACCGGGCACAATACTCCCGAGTAGGGCCGCTGTTGAATTGGCGTCCATTGTCGGAGATTAGTACCCTGGGAACTCCGAACCTGGTGATGATGTTTCTCCAAATGAACGTTTGAACCTGTTTGTCTGTTATAGAGGAGAGTGGCTCGGCCTCAGTCCATTTGGTGAAGTAGTCAATGGCGACTATCAGGAACTTTCTTTGACCTGAGGCTGGGGGAAATGGTCCGAGTAGGTCCATACCCCACTTATCGAATGGCAGAACTGCTTGAATTGTTGTCAAGGGGGTGGTTGGTGCTCTTGGAATGTCCGAGTGGATCTGACAGGATGGGCACCTTTTAACTAGCTCGTGAGCATCTGATTTTAGAGTAGGCCAATAATACCCGGCTCTGAGAGCTTTTCCCGCTATGGTTCTCCCCCCTTGATGGCTTCCACAAGCCCCTTGGTGGAGATCCCTGAGGATGTAATTCCCTTCCTCATGGGTGACACATTTGAGTAGGGGATGGGTGAAAGACTTCTTGTAGAGTTGATTCTCGTGCCATAGGAACCATCCGGACTTGTGCCTGACCCGGTCGGCCTCTTTGTGGTCTTCAGGTAGTTTCCCATATCTCAAATATCCGACTACCTCTTCCATCCAGTCAGATGCCCGATTCAATACAAGTTGTTCCTTGACATTGATGCTAGGTTGTCGAAGGACTTCCCACATGATTGTTCGAGGAGCTGACCCTTCTGCTGAGCTGGCCATCCGAGCTAGAGCATCAGCTTGCTGATTTTCTAATCGGGGTATGTGGGTGATATTGAACTGAGATAGCTGTTTGATGATGCCCTGGGCTTTGGCCAGATACATTCTCATGTTGTCTTCTTTAGCCTCGTACTCGCCCGATACCTGACCCACTATCAGCTGTGAGTCGGATTTAGCATTAATCACGGTAGCCCCGGTCAGGATGCATAACTCCAGTCCGAGGATCAGGGCTTCGTATTCAGCTTCATTGTTGGAGCCTAAGAACTCAAATTTGATGGCATATTCCATCTTTTCTCTGATCGGGGGTTTGATAACCAGTCCGGCTCCACAACCTCTCTTGGTGAACGAGCCATCTACTTGCAACTCCCAGCTATCTTGCCTGCTGACTGGGGGCCTGGATGTACATTCTGTTATGAAATCGGCCAAGGCCTGGGCTTTGATTGCCCTTCGGGGCTCATATTCCAATCCAAAGTTTGCTAGCTGATCAGCCCAATCGGTCATACGACTAGAGTGATTCCTGCTTTCAATGAGCTTCCTGAGCGGCTGACTAGTGAGGACTTTAATAGGATGGGCTTGGAAGTAAGGCTTGAGCTTCCGACTAGCCATCACTAAGGCAAAAACCATTTATTCCACTTCGCTGTATTTGGCTTCTGCTCCTCGGAAGGCATGGCTTATGAAGTAGACTGGGTGTTGTTTTTCTTCTCTCTCGGCTATCAAAACAGCGCTGAGCGCGTATTCTGAAATAGCCAAATAAATAAACAGTGTTTCCCCCGGCAAGGGGGAGATCAGTTTTGGGAGGGTTAGTCGATGTTCTTTTAAGGAGGTGAAGGCCTGTTCGGCTTCATCATCCCAAGTGAACTCTTTTCTTTTCCGAGTTTTGAAGAAGTGCAAGCTCTTTTCCGCTGACCGGGATAGGAAGCGGCCGAGGGCGACCAGACAGCCGGTTAGGCGTTGTACTTCTCTTACATTCCGAGGAGACTTCATTTCCATTACAGCTTTGATCTTGTCGGGATTTGCTTCGATTCCCCTTTCATCAACCAGGAATCCGAGGCACTTACCCCCTTTCACTCCGAAGACACATTTCCTCGGGTTTAACATCATGCGGAAGCGCCTCAACGTTCCGAGGGTCTCTCTTAAGTCTGAAGGATGATCGCTTTGGACCTTGCTTTTGACGATCATATCACGACATATACCTCAATATTCCGGCCCAGTTGGTCGTTGAAGATTTTGTTGACTGTACGCTGATACGTAGCCCCTGCGTTCTTGAGCCCGAAGGGAATCATTTTATAGAAATACACTCCTTGGTTGGTGACGAATGCCGTGTGGACTCGATCCTGCTCAGCCATCGGGATTTGGTGATACCCCGCATTTGCGTCCATGAAGCTTAGAAGGGTGTGACCTGCAGTTGAGTCGACCAGCCTATCAATCTTGGGCAGAGGGTGGTTATCTTTTGGACAGGCCTTGTTTAGGTCTGTAAAATCCACGCACATTCTCCATGCCCCACTCGACTTCTTGACTAGGACAACATTGGCCAGCCATTCCGAATACTGACATTCTTCAATGAACCCAGCTTCAAGCAATTTCTTAACTTCGGCAGCTGCTGCAGCGTTTCTTTCGAGGCCTTGATGCCTCAGCTTTTGTTTGACCGGCTTGAACCCCTCTTTGATGTTTAGCTCGTGGCACATCACTTTAGGGTCGAGCACGGGCATTTCATTAGCTTCGTAAGCAAATACGTCTCTGTATTCTGTTAGAACTTGAATGATCTCCTTTCTTGTTTGAGGGTCCATGGCCTTGCCCACTCTCAGAGTCCGACCATGTTTCTCATCAATGACGACTTCCTCGTCGTCCTCGGCTGGCTGAGGGTGTTCGTATTGCTTGGGATTTTCGGTGATATAAACCCCGAGGCCACTTGAGGGCTGACCATCCTCTTGCTTTCTTTTCTTCGAGTCATCTTGGACGTCGACCTTGCTCTTCAAGCTGTTCACATAACATTCTCTAGCTGCCTGCTGATCCCCTTGGATCTTTCCGACTTTACCCTTGTCGGTTTCGAACTGCATGAGGAGTTGATAAATGGAAATTGCTGCCTTGACCTTGTTCAGAGTTGGTCTTCCCATTATTATGTTGTATGGCAGAGGGATGTCTACCACTAGGAAGTTAATCGGTAGGCTTCTTCCTTTGCCCTTCTCTCCCATCCGAGTAGGCAACTTTATAGATCCGACAGGATGTACCGAGTTTCCCCCGAAGCCTATGAGTGGCTGATTGAGTGAGATTACATCCCTTTCCTTGTACTTCAGTTTCCTGAGGCACTCTAGCGTGATTATATCAGCTGAGGATCCACTATCCACTAACACCCGTTTGACTCTGGCATTGGCGACTTTGAGCTCGATGACCAAGGGGTCGTCATGGGGCGTGTGTAGTGGCCGACTGGATTCCCCAAATGTCATGATAGGGCAGTCGGGTCGGGGATGATGGACGTCGAGGACTTGATGCTTTATATCACTAGTGGAAAAAAACGGAAGGGCTGCGGTCAAAACAGCCCTAAGGGCTGCGTTTTTGGTCAGCAGCCCTTTCCATAGCAGCCCTTCACTAAAAGTGAAGTGTTGCGGTTTTAAATCGCAGCCCTTTTGACCCAAAAAAAAATAATTTTTTTTTTTTGCAATATTTTACCCCTAAAGTTATTTGTGCAGCAAAATTATAAATTACAACTCCTTCATCTGATGAAAACAAATCAAACAACAAATAAATTACAAAGAGTAGACAAATAGACAATAGGAAAATAAAGAATTGGAAAACAAATAAAAAGAGAAGCAAAATATCAATAGACAATAGGAAAATAAAGAAATGGAAAGCAAATAAAAAAATAAAAAGCAAAACATCAGTAGAAACGGACTAGTAAAATAATTGCTTATTGCTGCGGTGGTATTGCTGCGGTGGTATTGCTGCGGTTTTACCCATACGCAGCAATATATCACGTAAAAAGAAAGATAAAATATAAAATAAAGATATTGCTGCGGTTTCGGCCTAAAACCGCAGCAATATGGTATCAACAGGAAATTTTTTGAAAAAAAGTTGACTATTTGACCAGATATATTCTTTGCGGTTTTTGTCAAGAACCGCAAAGAATATATTAAAATAATATTAAAAAAATAATATTTTAATATAGTGCTTGCTGCGGTTCTTGATAGAAACCGCAGCAATATCATTAAAAAAAAAAAGTATAAAACACATCAGTTAGGGTTTTTTCCTCACTTTTCCCTCTCTCAACCTCACACGCCGTCTCTATTTCCTCTCTTCCTCTCACACGGTTCCTGTCTCCCTCTCAACCTCTTATTTCCTATCTCTCTCTTCCTCTCTCTTCACTTTCTCCTTCCTCTCACCGGTGACCAACACACCAGCTCCAACACCGTACCTATCGGCGCTTCCTTCCCCAACTCCCTCACTCAATTCCTCCTTACCTGAACCCTAATATCTCCTCTCTCGTCGCCGGTGACCAACTGAAGAGACGCGAAGAGACGAAGACGAAAATGAAGACTCCGTTGAAGACTCCGTCGCAACCAAGTTCGTCGCTCGTCGCCACCAACCTCCCGCGTCTCGTCGATTCTCTTCGCCGTCGACACTGTTTAAGATTCTAGGGTTCCATTTTTTTTTTCGTTCACTTTTTCTTTTTCGTAACTTCATTAATTTTCTTCATGGTGAATTTCTGGTTTGGTAAGTTATATTTTGTGTAATTTTCGTCATGGATTTCGAATTTTGGAGTAATGTTACTCGAATTTTGGTCTGGTTTGGTAATTTTCGTCATGGCTTTCGGATTTTGGAGTAATGTTACTCGAATTTTGGAGTAACCGTTAGCTATCTTAGTGCAAACTTTTAGCTATTTATTTGTATTATTTATGTAATTTTTCTTTATTTTTATATATTAATGAGATTCATGTCATTGCATCTTTCAGTTCGTTTGGTGGATAGTGGATGGGTTAGTGGTGTGGTTTTAATTTTTCAAATTTGATTGTAAAATGCAAAAAAAAAAAAAAAAAAAAAAATTTTTGACCTACGCCTCTACCTATTGCTGCGGTTTTGGCTAGGAACCGCAACAATATGCTTATTATTTATTATAAAATAGAGTATATTGCTACGGTTTGGCGGTTTGCCCTAGAAACCACAGCAATATACTGAATTTTGTTAATATAATATAAATATATTGCTGCGGTTTTCTCTAGAAACTGCAGCAATATGTTAAAATATTGCTGCGGTTAAAAACCGCAGCAATATATTAATTACCTATTGCTGCACCTTTAATTGCTGCGCGGCCAAAACCGCCGCAATAGGTCACTTAATGACCGCAACAATAAGCATTTATTCTACTAGAGTTAACAAATCTAAAAAAT
Source organism: Beta lomatogona (assembly GCA_947646795.1). Lineage (NCBI taxonomy): Eukaryota > Viridiplantae > Streptophyta > Magnoliopsida > Caryophyllales > Amaranthaceae > Beta > Beta lomatogona. Next base: position 1,923,534 of record CANSNZ010000958.1, on the reverse strand, counting down.
AACAAAGCGAAATTTACAAGAACATCAAATTAATTCCACAAAATAAAATAAAATAAAAACCTAAAATACAAAATAAAATGCTTAACTAAACCTCAAATAACAAATAAATTACAAAAAAAAATAAAAATGATAGAAACTAGATCAAACCCTAGATCGCCCGCCCAATTCCTTCATCGCCCGCCATTGCCGGTGGCGAAGAAGACGCTCAAACAGCAGCGAAGAAGAAGCTCGAACACCGACGAAGAAGAAGTTCGAACACCGACGAAGAACACCGGCGAAGAAGACGCTCGAACACCGACGAAGAAGACGCCCAAAGTAGAAGAACACCGGCGAAGAAGACGCTCGAACACCGACGAAGAAGACGCCCAAATTAGAAGAACACCGGCGAAGAAGACGCCCGAAGTAGAAGAAGACCGGCGAAGAACAGCGCCGACATTGGGGATGAGACGAACGACGAATGAGGTGAGGAGAGAGGGGAGAGGGAGGAGAGAGAATGAGGGAGAGAGGATGAGCGGCTTTTTTTTTTTTGAAGGGAAAGAATAAGCGGCTTTTCTTAACCTAGCGCTGAGTATTTGAACCATTTAAAAGCCCACCTATCAAAATAAAAAAGCCCGCGAATTAATGATAAAGGGCTGCGGTTAGCCTAAAAACCGCAGCCCTTCACTACTTGCAGTTCTGCGGTTTTCGGCTAACCGCAACCCTTCACTAATAGGGCTGCGGTTAGCCCAAAAACCGCATCCCTTCATTTACAAAGGGATGCGGCTTTGGGCTAACCGTAGACCTTCACTTATAAGGGCTGCGTTTTTTGAAAAACGCAGCCCTTGCAGCGCAGCCCTTTCTTTTTTCTCCCCTAGTGATATTCTGGAGGTGGGCTTTGCATGATCGGCCAGTAAGGCCGCCCGACGCGAAGCCACCCGCTATGACCCCGATGAAGCCCTCTGTATCCCCGCTATTGGATTGACCCGCTTTTTGTTTACCTTTTTCCTCACTAGAGTGCTTGAGGTATCGGTTCAGCTTCCCTTGGTCTGCCAAGTTGTCAAGGGATTTCTTGAGTTCCCTACAATCTTTGGTGGTGTGCCCGCAATCCTTGTGATACTCGCACCACAGACTCTTATCTCTTCGCGCAGCCGAAGTTTTGATGGAAGGGGGGCGGGGAAGCATGACTTTGTCTTTTATATCCAAATATATCTCTCTTCTGTTTTTGCTGAATCGGGGGTCGATGCCATAGTCGTTGAACCTGTCTGACCGACCACCTGTCCTCTATTGCTTCGATTGGTCCTTGTGATTTCCTTCTTCCTTCCTCTTCTTGCTCCCGTCGTCTGAGTGACGACATATGTCTGTCGCTTGGATGAATCTTTGAGCCCGAGTCATCGCTTCAGAGAAGGTTTTGACTTCGTTCTCTGCCAAGGACCATCTTAGCCGACCGGACTGAAGTCCGGACATTAGGGCGGCGAACGCCACTACATCTTGTAGATCTGAGATTTTCAATGACTCCTCATTGAATCTTTTGATGTAATCGTCCAAACTTTCTTTTTTCTCCTGCCTAATTCCCATCAAATGGAGACTTGTTTTCTTTTGCCTTTTTCCCGCAACAAACTGGTGAATGAATAGGTCTTCGAGGACCGAGAAATCAGTTATGATCCCCGCGGGAAGCTCTTGAAACCAACTCAGGGCCAAGCCTTTGAGTGTTGTGGGAAAGAAACGACACCAAGCGGCTTCGCAGCCAGTCTGAACACTCATTTGAGCTTTGTATGTTGCCATGTGGTCGTCCGGGTCGGTTAGGCCCGCGAATGCCTCGAGTATGGCCTGACTGAATGGGACTATGAACTTGAGCGCCCCACTGTTAATTCGAATGGGGTTCGATTGAGCAGAATCACCATGACCCTCGCGCTGAGCGGCCTTTTTGTTCAATATGTGTCTCGCATCGTAACCTTTGCTGAGGCGCTTCTCGTTGAGGAAGTGTCGGGCATCGTTGTGCTTATGACCCACGTCCCCCCGAGGGGACTTAGATATGTGAGTCTCTTCAGCATGCCTAGCGGATCTTCCTTTAGACCCGTTTCGGTCTTTCTCTCCTTGCTTGGATCGTCGCTGACCAGGCTGACTGTATTCCCTTGCCCCTGACTGATGCCGGCTAGGCTGACCATGGTTCTCTGCCCGAAGGGAAGGGACTAAGGCTTGGTCTTTAGGGGGCTGAAGGGGGCGTCGCTGCTGTAGGTTGGCCAACATATCTATCAGGCTCTGCTGCAAGGTTTGCTGGAGCTGAGCGACTATCATGTTTATATCCGTCGTGGATATAGGATAGCGGTCAGCGAGCTGCAGCTGATGGGAGGGGTCCTGCCCGTTTTCTATGGACTGTTCTTCTTATTCATGGTCAAGGGTTTGAACGGTCGGTGTTTTGGGCCGTTCAGACCTTCGCTGAAGAGATGGGGACGGATCCCTTTCGGATCTCTGAGTCTGTGCTGAGGGCTATCAAGTGCGAGTGCTCTTAGCTGGTGCCATTGCAGAGCGGATCTTACTGAGTGGTGGCGAAGCGACTTTGATTGTAACTTCCCCACAGACGGCGCCAAACTGTTTCTGTTAAGAAATTAAGGATTGCGATTAGTTGGGAGATTTGATGTGGGCCCCAAGAGCGATCGCCTGAGCTCCGATATCCGTACGCCGGAATCCTGCAAAACAAGGTTAGACTACCCCGGGGGTGGTTCCGGGATCGCCCCTCCGACGCTCAAGTCAGTAAATGATTGAGGTAGAGAGAGAAAGTCTAGAGAGAGATGCTCTAGTTTGTTAGGTGAGAATTGAATACCTGTTCATTGATGAGGCAGTTGGTTTTTATAGTGTTGGGGATTTCCCAGACAGGAAACATTGTTCAGATGGGCCTTTTTGGTACCAATGGGCATGTTACCTTTTTAGGCAATGATTATTTCACCCCTTTAGAGGTTTTCCGAATACTGGTGATTAGGTCAACTTTCAGGTGGGACCCACAGCTGCCACCTGTCCCATACTTTAGTAGGCTTTTATGCTCCTTTATTGGGCTGCTGATAAAATGAGCCCAAACACCATTAATCTGAAGTGATAATATATGTTACAAGAGTCCTAAAAAAGGTGGCAATCAAGGAGAATAATATCTTACCTACGGAGATAAGGAAACATATAACAAGAATATCTCTAAGATGCCTAGAATATCTTAACAATAACCTCATTCCTTCCAAATGAGAAAATCCTCGGACATCGAAAATTATCACCTTACTTAATTAACAAAGGTGGCAACTTCCTTCAAACATCTCAAAATAATATGTGTGAGTATCCTATAGAATGAGAAACTACAACACTATCTGCTCATAATCATCGCATTACCATCATCTGTCTCGCAATACATTGAACAATTTGAAAAACCTAATTTCAGAACTATTATTTATTTATACGCCCAAACACATCCTAGATAATTAATCTCATAATCTAGATTCAATTAGAAGAATGCTGATAAGTGCATATTCTAACATCATTTAGTTGCATATTAGGTGCATTTTTATGTAGTATTAGAGCATTTACTTGCATTTATGCATATTTAGGTCCCTTTTCATAAGCTACGATGCTTTCACGGGTTGTTTGGTATTTTGATGTAATCTCAGATACTTGGAACTTCTATTTGAGGATATGACGATTAAGGCACTTGGATGACCTTCAAAATGATATATCATGTGCCCAAAACGGATTGAAAGTGAAGAAGATACACATGACTTTGTGTACTTGTGCGAAATATGACACCTCTGCACCATTTCAAACTTTTGACTTCAAGAGCTTTCCAACGATATATTATATGTGCAAAACAAAGCTCTGGATCAACAGTTATAGCTGTTCAAAGTTGAGCTGAAGCCACTGCCTCGCCCGCACGCCCGTGCGGATTTGTGCTCGGCCGTGCAACCTGCAAACAAAAGTCACGAATGTTTCTGCCTTGCGCGCACCACCGAACGAGATTTCACTCGACCGTGCACTACCCTGCACGCCCGTGCAAGATGTTGCTTGCCTGTGCAACCTGCTGTAATGTCGTATCTTCCGCGTGACCTAACTTATGTCGGTTTACGTTAATCTTAGCTTATAAATAGGACTTTAAACCTTATTTTCAGCAGTGAGAGTTTTTAGAGTTTTTGAGTTTGTAAATAATATATCATCATTATTAGTTTATACTTAGGGTTTTTAGAGAGAGAAGTTAGAGAGAGAAACTTGTAGATCTCCATTGTTCTTCAAGACTCCACCTTCCTTTCCATTAATTCAAGTATCTTTTTTCTTCTTCTTTTCTCCTTGTTTTATATTATGATGTTTTATTATTCTTCTCTATTTTCTTTATTTATTTCAAATATGCTTTCATTGTTTTGTAATCTATGGTAAAGTTGAACCCTAGTGTGAATTAATTTATGATTATACCTTTAAATTCCCAAATTAATTGCTTAATTGTTCTTGCTTAATTGATTGTGCATATTCCAATACTAGATTAGGGATAACTAGTATTGTTATGATTCCATTGTCTTGATCACAACGGGAGTTGGGTTTTGACGGATATGAATATTTCAATTAAGGACATGAAGTTCTCCAGGGGAGTAGGTAGAATGGATTGTTAGGAAGTTAGAGTGTCGCGTTTGATGTCTTTAATTTGCATGATTCCACGGGAGTAGGCTTGAGTGCATATTAGAGAAGCCATAGATACTCGGGAGAGGTTTATGGTATTTTATAGGGTGTACTTTTCATTGTGAACATTTAATTGACTAGTTTGGGGTAGGAATTATTATTGTATTAATTCATGCTAGTGGGGATACTTAACTATAGAGTCTTTTATTTATAGATTGATTAGTATAGTTTATTCCACCATTATTCTTGATATTAATCTCCTTTAGTCTTACCATTACTTAAGGACTAATCATAGAACAACTTTCTCTCTGTGGGATCGACTCTGACTTACCCTACTACATAGCTAGGAGGATTAGTTAGGTTATTTATTTTTGTTAGGTGCGCGACACGCCTATCAATGCAAAGAACAATTTCTGGATAAACCTACCAAATCGTTCTACAAAATTGATTTGAGCATTATAGAACTGAGAATGGGTGCTTTTTAAGTGGGGCTGGGTGGATTTTGGGGGTGGGGTTTCATTGTGGTTAGTGGGGTTTTCGCAGTCGGTGGGTATTTTTGGGTGATGGCAGTGGACGAGTCAAGTGGAGGAGAGAGAGAGGTTGTTGAGAACAAGAAGGAAAGAATGAGTTTATTAAAGAAAAAAAGTTTTTAACTTGTTCAACAAGTTTTAGGTGAAAAAGCCTAATTTAAGAAGATAAGGTGCAAAGGCGGGATTATTTTGAGATTACTTGAAAGTAAGACTGTTTAGAGAAGATCACCAAAAGGTGGGATTGTTCTTATCAATTTTTTCTATTTTTAATTGGAACTTCCTTCATTAGACACCATTATTAATATACGGATCTTGCACACTTAAAAAAACTCGAAACCATGTTAGTTATCTATTTAACTTTGTCATCATCAAAAATATTTGGGTCAACAAAAGACACTCATATTTTCTCCGAGAAAAATCGAAAAAAAAAAATTCATCATGTAATAAAGCCTTAATGCCAAGATTAATGAGAAATTATCATCACAATGAATAGCTTGTAACCTCAATTGACCAAGGGTGGTTATAATGTATGTTTTTTTTCCCTTTTTCTGGTTGGATTAGGGAACAAGTATATTTTCCTATAAAAATAGACATAGGGTTGCACAAGAAAGTTAGATAATGATATTCATTAATGAGTTAGCTTTTGGCTTCCTTTTTCTTGTTGATGTTGTTGTTGTTCTTCCGACGCATTAAACTTCTTAAGAGGCCACCCATTTTAAGACTATTTTCAACCAAACACGCTTAATTATTGTATGGATAAACCAAATCCTTTAAAGAAATCAAGGGGAGTAGTGGACCTAGTTGTATAGAAAATTGCTTCCTTCCTTCCAGAATTATCTGAACACTTGTTGAGACACGTAGTTTAAGGTGATAGTTTGTAATGTGGTTATCAAATGCTATTTTATTAAAAGGTAGATGTGATAGAAGTTGGTGGCCAGAGCATTTTTTTGTTAAAGAAGAGAGAAAGTTGGGTAATTTTTAATTGATAAAAATAAAGTATGGGCCAATAATAATAGTGGGTCCATGTCAAAAATTGGAAGTGTTCAAGCTAACTTGGGACAAATAAAGAAGGAAAGTGTTCACACTATTCTATAATGGAGAGAGTAATATTTTTCTGCCAAAAATAGTAATAAAGTAGTGTACGTGAATCGTTGTTAATGAAACGGGCAGGGACAAGACATAAAAATTGAGTAGTTCTTAATATAACGAAGGGAGTATATAGTACTAGTTTAATATGCACACAATACACGTGACGTTAATTTAGATACAAAAATTCAATATATATACTAGTGATTAATATTCAAATTATTGAGACTTCGAAAGTGTAAATTGATGATTAGATTCATAAAAAATGGTCCCTATAACTTTAGGTTAATTAACTATATGATGAAAATCTTATTTACATTGCCATAAAATCTTAATATATATATATATATATATATATATATATATATATATATATATAAGTGAGTTCATGTGGAGAATGCATACTTACATGAGAAATGAGAATGGATTTTACACGCTATAACTTTAATGAACAAGTGATGTAACTCTAATGAAAAAGTGATGTAACTCCAAAAAAAAAAAAAATATTAGAAGAAAAAAAATTCAAAAAAAGAATTTTTTTTTTGGGCTCAAAATATTTTCGGAAGTCTAATGAACAAGTGTTGTAACTCTAATCCAATCGTGTGGTTGAGATTCATTCTCATTTCTCATGTAAGGAGCATTCTCATGTGATCTTGCCCCTATATATAGGGCTGACAATTATGTCGGGTTGGGTCAATTTCAAGTTGACCTGATTTATATTTCAGGTCACTTACACCAAACCCAAACCCGACCTGATTTTATTTTCAAGTCGAAAATCATAACCCAAACCCGACCTTACCGATTTCAGGTTGACCCAAAACCAACCCAAAATGACCTGAAATGAAATTCAATTATACACGCTAAGTTATGAAAGTATGGGTTAATGACCTGAAAGTGAAATTTAGGTGATCCAAGAAATGGGCTTGGCCCAATACAAATAAGAATAACAAAAGATATGTTGTATAAGTTATGAAAGTCTGGGTTAAATTCAGGTTGACCCGACATGAAAATAATCCAACTTCTAAATCAGGTGATTCGGGTTATTTTCAGGTTCAAAAAATCAACCCGAACCTAACCCATTATCTTTCCAGGTCGGGTTGGGTCGACCCACTTTTTATTTCGGGTCGAAAATCTCAACCCAAACCCGGAATTTTCAGGTCAGTTTCAGGTCGGGTTATCGGGTTGGGTCAACTTTTGCCAGCCCTACCTATATATATATATTAAAATACAATAACACCAAGTAGGTTAAAAAGAAAGTAATGAGAAATGTTATTGTGGCTGCTAAATCATTAAGTAAGGCTATGTTCTCCTCAAATTATCAAAATAATTTTAAGCAAAAATTTTAGCAAAAATAAGTTCAATAAAAATAAGTTCAGCAAAAAGAAATTAAGTTCAGTAAAAATAAGTTCAAAAATTCACGATACATAAAAAAAATTATCAACAAAAATAAGTTTAAGTAAAAATAAGTAAAGTTCAGCAATAAGTCAAGTTAAGCAAAATTAAGTTAAGTTCAGCAAAAATAAGTCGAGAAGAACATATTATAATTGAAAATTTTAACGCCTTTAAAAAGTAATAACTATCAATCATTGTCCATGGTTAGCTTATTATGTTGGTTGAGAAAAAGGAGCATATGTAAATATGCAAGGCCTCTCTATTGACATCCAAACGTGAGCAGATACAACCAGTTTCCCAAAGACACTTAGCCAAATCATTTTCTAACTATTCAAGTTTAGCATGAAATACATTTAGCTTGTAAAAATTTGAATCCGTATGTCATGATGTCTTGATACCTTTACAGCCCGTTTGGTAGTTAGTTATAAATGGTGGTAATGGGAATGAATTAGTATGTAAATTTGTGAAGAAAGTCATTGTTCATTCTCATGGTAATGCTAATTTATCCTAAAGTATCTATTTTTCTTCTTGAATTTTCATTCTCATCTAATACCACCTTGTTAGGTGGTAATGAGTGGTAATGAAAATTAGGGGTGAGATTGCTTCCCCATGGAGAAAAGACACAAACTTGGGGGTTGAAATTGCCTCCCCATGGAGATTTTAAGGATGCTTCCCTTGTAACCTACACTTAAAATTCATTCTCATTACCGCAATTTATTAACGATTACCAAACGGGCCGTAAAATGCATATCTCGTAGTGGCAGCGGATCCTAGAATTGAATCACATGGATTCGAACTCGTTTAAAAAAAAAAGGCAAATTAATCAAAACTTTTACCGTTTTTTCACGATATACCCCTGATAATTTTTTTTCCCTACATAACCCTGCAAGTTTCAAAATTCACCATATACCTCCCACTTTTCAAAAAATCCACAGGATGCCATTAATAACTAACGGTTTTTAACTTCGTTAGTCATTAACCCTTAATTGACGTAATTACCCTTAATAACCCCTTCCCTAATCTCCCTCCTACTCTTCTCTCTCCCCTAACCTATTTAATCCACTTGCCCTCTCTCTCCTCCACCATTAACACCACCACCAAACTCACTTCATCCATAGCTTCCTTCCTCGTTTATTTTATCCTTTTCACCCTCACCACTGCTACCTCAATTTACACCACCTCCACCACCCCACTCTCTCTCCTCTCACTATCACTTATCACCATCATCTCCATTGTCTTTCGTATCACTACCACATCCACCACCAACCCCGTTACCAAACACCAAAACTAAACCCCAAAGGCCCAAACAAACACCAAAAATGGAGAGAACCCATAAACTCTCACACCACCTTCATCATCCACCCATCCCCGGCCCCTCCACTTCCATCTCCAACACTAATCATTTTTCGACCACCCTCTCCTCCCTCTTCAGATCAATTAGACATCATCACCAGTCATTGTTCGATGAAGCCAAAAGGCAATAGATATAAGAGGACAGAGAAAGAATAGAGTAAGAGAGCAGAGTTAGTGACACAATGTGGGATGGCGCAGACCCGAGGAAAGAGAAATTTCAAGTAAGAGTTAGACTGAAAATAATTACCCGATGTTCATTGTTCGATTCTTTTCGAAGCTTCACTAATTCCAAGGCTGAATCCGCCGGAAAATACGCCCCCAGATGCAAACCACCACCCTCAGCCAACTACCGCACTTGTCACTTGAGCGTCGAAGATTTAAACAAGATGGCGACGAAATCGATATTTGACAGAAGGGAGTGAAGTTTTGGGAGATTGTTGGGGAAGGTTTATACAAGAAATCGAAGAACTCGACATAAGATTTAAACAAGAAATCGAAGAAATCGAAAAAAATTTAAGAGATTGTTGGGGAAGGTTTTGTATATCGTTTTATGTAAAGGGAGTGAAATCAGAGAGGTTGCTTTAAAAATGGGTGGATTTGTACTAGGAAATAGAGTAAAATATGGTGAAGTTAAGTGTAGTGATAGGTTTGTGAAGGAGGTTTGTGAGAGATGTCCGAAGAGATAAAGTTACCCAGGAGAGAGAATGGAGAATTGCAAGAGGGTGATGGTGGTGGTGAGAGGAGAGAGATTTGGGTGCTGGAGGTGGGGCAGCAGGGGTTAATAGGATCAACTGGTGGTGGTAATGGTGGAGGTGAGAGAGAGGGGAAGTCAATTAATTGGGTTAGGGAAGAGAGAAGGGGAGGAGGGAATTAGAATAGGGATGATTAAAGGTTAGGGGTTAATGACGTCAATTATGAGTTAATGACTAACGGAGTTAACGGTCGTTAGTCATTAATGACATCCTGTGTATTTTTTGAAAATTGGGGGGTATATGGTGAATTTAAAACTTGCAGGGGTATATAGTGCAAAAAAAATTTATTAGGGGTATATAGTGAAAAAAACGAGAACTTTTGACGTTAGTCCAAATTTTAAATGACAACCAACTAATAACTAATAAGTTGACAAATTGTTACCTTTTTTGAAAAAATAAAAGATATAATATCATACTATATCTCAATTGTTAAATTTATCACATTACAACTATGATAAGTAATTAACACACACAAAAAAAAACAATGCTAATCAGTCTCATTTTTTATATAATAGCAATTGTGCAATACTTCTTTAAGCATTCAAAAAATACAAAGGTAAGAAAGGACAATTAAAAATACATAAATTTTAAACATACCAGTGGGTCCAGCTTACTAATCCTCACTTGAAAAAAGATAAATCGTTTTTTAAACCTTCCAATGCTTGCCCTGTAACACCCTAGTGTTCCAAAGTGTGCTGCCATCTCAGCCGCCTATCTATCAAGACCCATATGCAAGGATCAACTTAAATATTCCCAAAATCGGATCAAACCCATCATCCTAACTAGGATAATGGGTACGGGGACAAATTGTTGGGGTCTAAATATAAGCCTAAGCCCAACTAAGTTGATCTTACCTCATTGTCACACAACCAAGACCAAAGGGACATAAGTAGAGGTTGGACCCCAAATGAGACCAGCTCAAGGCCTCTCATACCTACCTTTCATTATATATACTCCACTTGGACCCAAATAGAGGTAACTTCATTAAACTAAACAAACACATACATTAGGCAATTCTCTTCATTTCTCTTGCTTACTCTTGCTTAGCCATTTGACTTAAGCATCGGAGAGGGTTCGCCCGAAAAACCCCAGCGTTAGTCTTCTTATGTTGCAGGTGACCGTCCATTTGGAGATTCGACCCAATATTCATCACATTCACATTGGATTAGTCAAGGCCCACTTGCTAATTGCACCCACGTTATCGTTTTCATCAGAAACATATAGGTTTGAAAATTTTGTTTTCATTTTTTACTTTTACAATCCAAATTCCAGATATAACATTAATTATCGTTCTGACAAAGCCTCGTGTCGCGTATGGAGTGGCTGCAATCCTCCATTGCGTCTAATGCATGCATGTAGACACTGAAGAATTCAAGTTAGTCATGGGGCGGGCTCAATTTTCAAAATTTGGATTTCAATTTTTCAAGTCCAAATCCAAACCAATTTGTGTTTGAGTCCAAACCAAACCAACTCAATTTTCAGACACTAGATTGGATCCAATTTGAAATATACAAAATTTTTGAACTTTCCATGAAGTAAATAAAGTGCGGGCATCAAAATAAAATGATTTGATATTAGAAGCAATTCATACAATCTCATAAAAATCTAGTTATGGGATTTGGGCTTTTTTTTTTTTAAAAAAAAGTTAGCCCTCTTGAGATACACCCAGCCCAATCCCAAATATGCAAGGCCTATTTAACTATTTTGTTAATTTGGATTTTCTGATCCAATCACCTGAATCCAAACCAATCCGAAAATCGATTTTTTTTTTTTAGAAAAAAAAACTCAATTCGAATTCAATCCAAACATAATTCAAGTCTAATCCGAATTCTAATTTGGTTTGGATCAGATTGGACTTTATTCAAATAACTTTGAGCCTCAGAGGTACCAATAGAAAAGAAAAATAACTAAAAAGAAACGAGATTGCGGTGTACCGTGAGCATGGTACATTGAAAACTATTTTTTTGCTCTTTTTTTTTTTTTTGGTGAACACAACAACCTTTTTTATGCTCTTTGTCATTAGAAATAATCCAAATGAGTAAAATATACTAAAAAGGAGATTTTCAAATGAGAAAAAAGAAGTCTTAGACATAGTACACCCGGATATATGATGAATGAACTCTGATATAAGAGGTACTATTCATATTTATACTAAATTTATCAATTCTAAAAATTGATAACAAAAAACTGAAAACTACATATTATGAATTTCATTCTTTTGTTTCAAGTTTTAAAAAACAAAACTAATGGAAACAAAAAAGAAAAAAGGTAACGAACAAACCTTGTGTCTTTGTATAGTTGGCTCGAAAAATCGAGGTAAATATAAGCACCACACCAAAAAAACAACAAACAGCACAACTGACAACCCAATATAAGGAGAGTTCCTGTCAAAAAAAAAAAAAAAAAAATTAGAGGAGAGCGAAACATAGAAATGGAGTCATACCAACAGCCGCACCACCACTACAATATGAGACCACCACAACCACCACCACCACCACCTTCACTATCATCGGATCCTCATTTCTCGCACCACCACCAACACCCTCCTCCTCCTCCTCCCCCTAACTCGTGGTTTTCCACCCAATTTCAATACCACCCTTCCCACTCTCCTCCTCCTCCTCCGCCGCAACAGCAGCAGCAGAATCAATGGGGTCCACCTCCACCACCACCACCACCTCCTCCTTCTCAATATCCTGCGCACCCTCACCAGCCTTATCCTGCGCAACTCTATCCTCCTCCTCCCCCTCCCCCTCCCCCTCGTCCTTCTCCCCCCCCTTACTCTCACCAGGTATATATTCTTTTTCTAGGGTTTTCCTATTTTAGGGTTTCTTTCATCAAAAATAAAATGCACTTCTATTATTTTATTAAATTTATTCTATATCAAAGTAAGTTCATTTGTGGGTGATTGATTGATTACTTATCTTATAGTTTATGTGTGTTGTTGCTTCTTAATGTTAACTTTATATCGACTTTTTTGAATCTTAACTATTGTTGGAGGACTTATTAAGCACATGTGGAGTTGTATACTTTATTCTGTAATCTATGTTAGAAGTGATTTGTTTGAGATAGTGCTTTTTGGAAGCCAAAGGAATGGATGATCTATGTTTCGAGTTTGTTGTCGATATGCGACGTTTTTGTGAAGGACATTGTTTTTGTTGTTGGAGATGGTGATTTAGTCGAAGTTTTTAGTAGGTTAGTTATTTGCACCGTTTAGCCCCTTGCTCCTTTAAGTCTGGAATCAAGGAAAAGCGAGAAGGTTTTTTTGGTGCTATATTGATGATTTGGCCAGATGATGCCTCTTGTTATGCAATGGAAAGAGTTATGTCTTGCATGCCTCTTCGTCTCGCCAACAAGCTCTTTTTTCACCTATACATTCAGCTGTTTCATATAGCGGAATGTAGTAATTAGAAGTTCGTTTAGAACGTTACCAGTTCCTTTGGTTTACCCGGATTTCCCATTGCGTTCATTCGTTTATGGAGTGTTGCAAGAGACAAACCATAATTTGTTTTGAGTGAAATGTCCCTTTTTCCCCTTTGTTTGTTTGTAGATAGAAAAAATTTATCAGACTCTACTCTTCATACTTGTGTTTCTTTGCTGCTAGAACATTCTTACTATTTTTGGGTATATTGTGACTTGTGAGAGAGGATTGATGTGATGACTCAGAACTCCATTATTAGATCCTAATTTTCCTAATAATTGTTATATCGACCTAGTCTTATAATCTAGGTATCCATATATTTAATGTTCTTAGGAGGGGATAAAATACTCTTTTTTCTGATGGCTTGTTGTGATTTATGAATTTGCAATTCCTGTTAGTAACTGTGAAGTTATTTTTGTAAATGTACAGGACTGGACAAATGCCAATTGGAGCCATCAATCAGGCTGGGAATATCCAGGTAAGTCAATATGTTACTGGATGCCTAATGACTATTTTTACTGAACATTTGGTCTTCTCTGGTTAGGTAGATAATTGCTTGCTCGGATATGTTTTCTGCAGTGCTTTTAACTATTTGTTCATGTGAGAAGGGAAACTGATATGATTGGAAAATAATTATTTGGTTTTATATGTTTCTCCAGATACCATAACATTTCTAGATACTGAAGATTCTTGCTACTTTATTTGGCAACATTTGTGTGTGTGTGTGTGTGTGTGTGTGTGTGTGTCTGTTAGTAAGCGAGTGTGCGTGCTTGTGTGTGCCTGCGTGCGTATGTGTGTGTGTGTGTGTTATAGCAGACTTCTATGAGGCTTGGTTCCATGTTGCATTCATCCTTGTTTGGCAATTGGCATACTCATCGCCTTTTTCTTTGTCATTGTTACTTAACAGGATTATTGTTTAGGATTTTGGGTAGGCACACTGATATGTTCAACCTCTTTTTTTTTTCGAACTATATCAGCTCTTACCTTTTGTAGTGCTTGTTATTGGGACTTTCTTCTATCCTTCTTTGCTCTTCCGCACCCCCCCAAAAAAAAAAAAGATTAGGAGAAGAATTAAGCGTATTTCTTTGAAACAGCCCATGCCAATGAAGAAGACTGGGCAGCCAAGGCAAGGGCTTGGGCATCTGCCAGATCTGCAATGGAAAATCAGCATCCACAGACTCAGTTCATGCCAGTGGCGCAGCAAGAGGAGCCATCTCACTATGTAAACCAGTATGCACAACCTGTTGAATCTCATTATCAAGATGTTCAGCAAACTTCCAATCCTACAGCTGGCTTTCAGAATTATCAAGGACCAGCTGCACCTATGAATAGGCCGCCGATGTCTCATCAGCAGGAGCCTGCATCCATCAGCTCATATGCTCCAGATGCACAATTCTCATTCGCTGCTAAGGATGGAGCTCTTGGTGGAGATATGAACACTACATTTCCTCGCCATCAAGGCTCAACAAGTTCTTTAGTTCATCAGCAGGAGGTACCTTCTAGTTATTCTTCTGTTCCAGGTAATAATTCACTTGGAGTTTTGAGTTTTCATGTGAAGTAGCTCACATGAATGGTTATGCCTGAAGTTACGACTAGACTCATGAGTCAATTCTTAGCTAAGTCTCTAATCAACTGTCAACCTCTATGCTCGATGCCGTACCAGTGAACGTTTAAATGTCATTGCATTGACGGAAGGTCTTTGTGCTGAAATTATTAACCAATTGCTGTAGGACCTGTCCTCTTTAATGAATTTCCTGATGTTTTGGCTTTTTCCGCATAACTTAAGATGCAATAACGCTTCTATGATGGGATTTCGGAACAGTTGTGCCTGTAACTTACCTAAGTAGTTGTCTTCTGTCATTATTGGTTTTAATCTTGTGTATCTTCTGATTTTGATCTGTTTATAAGCTTTCAGGCTTGGTTCAATGATGTTGGATACAGTTACACTTGCATACCCCTACTGGCCCTACAGTATACACCTGTCAGATGCTCGCCCATATTAGTGGTGTAACTGTTAAGGTGTTTTTAGTTTCTTGGGTGCTAGGACCCAAAATTATCTATGGCCTTGGTTTAAGAGATGCATTACAACTTACAACAGTATCTGAATTTTGTAGCTTTACTTGAAATTCTTCAAATAAAAGTTGTTTTTGCTATCTCAGAATGGAGGGTTATAAGCAAAACATGAGTGCATTTCGTTTTGTTATATATGGGGTCATATCGTCAATTGATTGATTCTAAATTATGTAGCAGGGCAGGACAATGGCTCAATGGGGCAACAACATGGACACTCGTTGCCTCCTGCTGATGGTAGGTCACTACCAATGGATCATGCTCAGTTCGCGTATAGAAACCACTCAATGAATCCAATGGATCAACCTCTTGAGTTTGCACCAAGATTCAGTCATGAAATTGATCCAAAGATGAACTCCTTTCCTGATTCATCAGGACCTGTAAGAGGAACAGAATCTGTTTCAGCCGTGTCTTCTTTGCATGGCTGGACAGGTCCAGTTGCACCTGGCACATCGTATCCCCCAGTTACACCTGCATTTCCATTAGCACCACAGGTCTTCGATTTAACTGAACTAAATATACTCCTATGCTTCTGCTGCTGACATATATAAGCTGATCTCTGGAATTATTGCAGCATGATCCGTCTATTGGTGTACCTCCACTTCCTGGACAGCCTGCACCTCTGTTCGGAAGAGGTACAAGCTTTCAGAGCGCGGTTCCATCTATCAGTACACCTGTTGGTTTGGGTGCTGGAAGTTCTCTTCATCCTATTGCAGCCTTTTCCGCTGATGCATATGGGGATCCCTTGGGTTCTGATCGTCCCAAAAAGGTATTGCACTCTTCTGACATTGACAATCATCGTGTGACTTGCTCACTTGTACGTAAAATATGTTATGTTTACTCCTCATTTGTTTCTATTAGGCTGCAGTGCCTAACTGGCTAAGAGAAGAAATAATTAAGAACAAAGCTACAATCACAAGCTCCAGGCCGGAGCCCTTTAAAGATGAAAGTGAGTCTAATGAAGATGAAATGATTGACATTGGCAAGTCAACAGCAAAGGTTGATCAGGCAGACAGTAGAAGTATAGATTCAGCTAGGTCACCTGAAGAGGATGATGACGAGGTATCTGATATTTTTTTGGTGTTGAACTGGTTAAAGTGTTGCTCATCATGGCAATTGATCTTGAGTTGTTCCTGATTCTCAAATTTTTCCTTTCTATCAGGACTATGAAGAAGCACAGAGAACTGCAACCATCAATCAGGAAATCAAACGTGTTTTGACAGAAGTTCTCTTGAAGGTTGCTATGGAAGTTTGAAAGTTATTTCAAGTTTCATGTATCTGGGTTTATTGACTCTCTCTTTGTGCACATAGGTGACTGATGAGCTATTTGATGAAATTGCAACAAAAGTACTTAATGAAGATGATCTTAGTGCTGACGGTAACTCTCAGGATGCTTGCACACTTATCTGTTTTGTTGTCACCTATTTTGAATCATACCTGACATTTTGGCCCTCTGAATTTATTTTTTTCTTAACAGGTATGGCTAAACTTGAGAACCATGTCCCAATTCACAAGGGATCACCAACTCGTCCACCTGTTCCGACTCTTAAGGCTTCCACAAAGGTTCTCATTCCAGTGAAAGGAAAGGAATCCGAGGGACATGGTAGTGGGGAATCTAGCTCTTGTACAACTGGGGCTGGAAATATTTTAGGTCTTGCAAATTATGCCTCTGATGATGATGATGTCATACAGACTTTAAGTGTCCCCAAGTCTGACGGGGTTGTTGTTAATAGTGCTGGTGAGAATGGTCATCGGCAGCCAGAAGCCAAAGATCTTAGGAAAAATCTGGTTGCTACTGAAGTTGGTCGCAGTAATGGCAGTTCAATTGGGTCTGAAGGCGACCTTGACACTCCAGCTTCTAAGTTGAATGATCGTAGGATAGCTAAGGGTTTGGATGATGAGGTTCAGAAAGCCTCTTCTAGAGGCTCAGTGTCTTTGAGTAAGAAAGATGATGATGTTATCAATGATAAAAAATCTATTTTTAAGTCTGATGCTTCTAAGTCTATAGATAATGGTCGTAAAACAACTTCTAGTGCTCCAGATGTTCCAACTGAGAAAGGACATGTGAGGAAGGCAGCCAAAGATGATTCTCAGGAAAGTGAACCCAAAAGACGCGACAGACATGAAAGTAAGAGGAAGGACGATTACAAGGAGAAAGAGAGTGGTAAGGAAAGTGAATATGAGAAGGAAGATACTCGTGTTAGACGAGATGAAAAGCGTCAAAAGAAGGGTAAGACAGAGGATTATTATATCTCAAGAGAAAGGTTGAAGGAGCAAGATGATAAACATAGCGAGAAAGCAAGGGAATCTGATTCAAGAAGGAGGTCCCCTCACCTTGAAGATAAAGATAGCAAAAAAGAAAGGGAGAGAGACAAGAAGAGAAGCGGTAAAGATGATGCTGATAAGAAAAGAGAGAGAACAAAGGATGAGAAAGGTGATAAATCAAGACACAAATCCTCAAGTGATGCTAGTAGACACAAAAGGAGACGTTCCTCCTCAGCTACTAGGGTTAGGAAAAATGAGGAAAGCACAGTAGTTTCAGGTGGATCAGATAATGAAGCATCAGATGACTCTAAAAGGTTGATTAAATAGCTGCTCTATCCCCTCTGTCTGGTACATGTCAATCCCCTTCTGTTACACACTAACCTATTTTCATTCATTCTGCAGGAAGGTTAATTCAAAACGACGAAATTTATCACCATCTCCTGTCAGGTCGAGGCGGAGGTATGTACTTAGTGCCTTTTGTCATCTGTAAGTATGCTGAAGTGTATTTGTTTTAGTACTTGAATGCTGAACAGTTATTAGGAAAGAGAGTGCATGTATCAACTTTGATGTTTCTCGAAAAAGCTAGATGATAGGATATTGACTTATTCATATTTCATAGAGCTTGTGTAGTGATGTTTAAGGAATCAAGGTTGGCCTAGACCCCTGTGACAGGGATTCGTTTTTTGCCCCTTGCAAAGTGGGATCCCCAAATTTCCACCCAATTGCAAGGGATTTTCATCTTACCTTAAGAAAAAATTGTTTGATGCTATATCTGAAAGCTCAAGCAGACAAGTTTTGGCTCTTAAATTCAATGATGTATTCCAGATGAAGTACTCAAAGACAAAGGAGCGACTAAAGTGTTGTCCATCTTTATTTATTCTTCATTGGAATTTTGGTCTTTCTGCTGTACTGAGTGCAACTCCTTTAATGTAGAAAGATGTTTTCAGGAATGCATTTTTACCCACGGAGTTTTTTTTTCCGTAAATATAATTTTTTTTATCAGTGTGCAACCTGCTTGTATCTTCCTGAAGTGTAATTTTATTTTCTTTTGGGGATAGGATTAACTTGTCTAGTCTTCAAAGTTGGTCTGCTTACAAATTTAGTTTTCTAGTAGCCTAGCTTAGCGTGGGTTCATTTGCTGGTGGACCTGGCATCAGGTGGAGCTCAGTTCCTTTAGGGGAATGGATTTATTATCAGCGATAAACTGAAGGAGGGTGGAACTAAAATCAAATCTCCATATCCTGGGATTGTGTAGCCATGAGATTCTCCTCTTCTTTTTTTCTGTGTCTGGCGATGACTCCTCCCCTTCTTGACTGCATTTTTTTTCTCTCTTTATCTCCTTTCCCTTAGCTGCTATAACTCTCAATTTGACAACTGTCCACCAGATATATAAGAGGGAGGGGAAGGAGTGGCAATGCTTAAAAGAGTAAGGAAGAACATATTGGAGGGAGAGCAAGTGCTAAGAGGTCGAGGTCTTGAGGATACCCGCAATTGTTGGGAAGAATATTACTTTCTTTTGTTTTTGGTTTAACATTAGATGAAAGTCTACTTGTTCCACTCAATCTGTTTGGTGAGAAGAATAAAAGGTGGGGCCGGGGGTGTGTGTGTGTGTGTGTGTGTGTCAATGTTTCTCAAACTTATACATTGGGGTTGAAGAACGTACAATTTTTTTTGGGGAGTTTATATTTTTAACAGAATTATAAGTTTCATTTAATATGTATTTTGTTTAGTAGATGTGTTTTATTTGCTAATTTTCTTGTATCTGTGAATATAGTTGTGGGTCACTACATTAACTAATGAAAACTTTGTCATATTCCATGAAAACTGAACTTATGAGTTGTGACACCTCATTTCTAGCGATTGTCACATAATCTTGATTCTTTTACCTTTCTCTGGATTATTGCTATTGTCTCGTAGGCATTAACTCTTTGATTACTTCTTTTTTTCCACAAATTTAGGATAATGTGGGTGGATATACTTAATAATATGACTACACAAGTCACCCATTTTTCTAATCCTTTTGAAAATTACCCGTGCGCCTAAAGGTTACTCATAAAAGTTACTCCTATTTTCCTGTAAATATTCATATTGGTTTCATGTTATGATCTTACCTTAGTGCTATTCTTCTTTTTTGTTTTCTTAATATGATTTCATAGTTGCTTAGCATCTAGAAGAAAACAGACAAGAGTGCACACCTACTTTGATCCAGTTTCTTGTATAATTGTCCTATTCCTGGATTGGTACATAATTATTGAAGTAGATAATTGGAGTTGGTCTGATTTGCTCCTTCATGTTTGGTGTCACGTTTATGTTAATTACCTGATATTTATTTTGACATTTAAATGTGTAGCATCACATTTCATTACCTATTAAGTGATTTATATATTTGTTTACCTTTTCTTTTCCTTCTATGTACCTGACTTCCTGTCATTGGTCTTCCTTTTGTTGCTAGTTTTACTAATATTATCCTTATGGTTGATATTATGATTGTTGGCAGTACTACTGAGATTGTTTTCAATGTTTTTATAATTATATCAGATACTTTTTAAGGATTTGTATAGTTATGTTTCATCTGTCTTATTTCAGGAGAAAATTTAGTTATATGCTTCATTATGGGAATTTTTTCCTTACGGGTCTCTAGTAAACCGCCTCTATAATAGTCTTTAGAGTAGTGCAGTCACTATTCTTAAGTGAGACAAGCTCACTGTCTATTTAATTCAAATTGGTCATTTTTTGCTTATGCTACATTGAGCTCAAATAGCAAGGTAAAACAGTCCTTTTGTAGACCAACTAGTAGTAAGGTAGGGCAAGACTGCCTCAGCAGGAATTTATTGTAGAT
This sequence comes from Beta lomatogona, assembly GCA_947646795.1. Lineage (NCBI taxonomy): Eukaryota > Viridiplantae > Streptophyta > Magnoliopsida > Caryophyllales > Amaranthaceae > Beta > Beta lomatogona. Next base: position 1,903,209 of record CANSNZ010000958.1, on the reverse strand, counting down.
GGTTATTTGTCCTTCTCTACCATCAGGTAGAACCATTTTTCTGGATTCAGAACCTTAATTAACACGGTTGGATCTTTTAGACTTATATGTACTTCAAAAAGTTTGCTAATTAAATTTACTGATAATTGAGTCTAGATTATATAGATCTTAGTATGTTCTATTGTTGCTTTATGAATTATCTTCATCGAATTATTTGAATGTATCATTTTGAAGCTTAGTAGTGGTGGTGCTCTACCTTCTTTTTTATCTACTAAAGTTTTTGCGCGCTCTCTCTCTCTCCCTTTCTCAAGTTGCTGACGAGCAGCTATGTAGCTTAAAAACGGTTAGGAAACATGCTGCTTTCAAAACGGGAAAACCTCATGCTTCAGTAGCACTGGAACGTTTGGTGTTCAGGAATAGAAACGTTCCCGAAACAGGGAAGCGGTGCTTCATAGACTAGTAGTCTAGAGGTGGCCACTGGGTGGGCCGGGCTTGATTGGGAAGACTGGACACAGAACCGCATACTAAGTATATCTGTATATGAGTAGCCGGGTCACTGGCTGGGCTGTGACCTGGGTCTGTCTAGGTAGGTGGGTTAACCAATTGGTGTTCTCTTTAAAATTTTTGGCTCAAAATCATTACTGGGTTAATCTGGCTGGGTTGTGGTGGAGTGTGGACTGCCTCAAGTGGGTTGGTAGCTTAGAAGCTTGACCTCAAACCACCCACTAGTTTGATCCATGTTGGGTTGTACTGGGGTCGATACTGGGCCGACCCCGATGACCAGATTCTGGTTCAGGTGGGCTGGGGCCAACCCGGCACAGTGGCCACCTCTCTCTCTCCTCTCAAGTTGTCTGTGTGGTTGTCTGTCTACTGGTGGTGGGAAGTATTGCTGTGTGAAATGTGAATGTGATATATGATTGTATTGGCGTTGGCTTGCTCTTGCATGGGAATTGGGAAACCAACTTCCTGTCCAAGTTCTTTTTGCTTGTGGGTCTTTAGACTACATGCTTTCAGGGTAGAAAGGACGGAATTTGTTTGAACATATTTTATCCATGTGATTGAACTCCCCTCCCTTCTTCTGGGAGGGCTCAATCTTAACTAGTCTCATAATGAATAAGGCTGAGCATCATGTCCTGTTATTAAAGTCATTTGCTCATGGGATTAGTGTGATGGATGTTTTTATTTCTAGACAAGTCTCGCGGTCTCCTCATAGCAAGCATTCACAGCGCAGGCATTCTCCTTACTCTTCTCTTGACGACAACAGGTATGTTTTGTTGTCGCTGTCTTAATTTTACGAGTATTCCACAAGTTATATGCTTTAAAAAGGAAAAAAGGGAAGCAGCAAGGAGATGAGAGGGGTAAAATATAAGTAAAAGAAGAAGTCTTGCCTTTTTTTATTTTTCTTTCTTTTTCTTTTTTGGGGGTTATAGAAGTACAGTTCTTATTAGATTAGGCAAAGGTGACCAATCAACAAGAAAAGAAAAGGAAAACTGTACAAAACTAGGTGAAAGGTAAAGTCTGCCAATTTTGTTAAAGCTGTACAATTTGTCATCTATCGAATTGCTATGCAGGGGGAGGAGGTCGAGATCAAGGTCGAAATCACCGGTTCGTCGTCGCAGATGATGATTAAAATCAACGTGTTGCAGAATGATGGTGTCAGATATGAAGTGCTTCTACTGTCCGCAAATGGCCTGAGCAGTTGACCACTGGCAGTACCCGATGGCGCTGATGGAGTAGTAATGTTGTATTCAATATCCGATAGCCTTTCAAACACTGAATTATATGTTATTGCTTAGTGACATTTATGGGTCAGTGAGAAGTTCAGGATGCATTCTTCTATTGCTATAACAGGAATTTCAGAGGAGAGTTTGTGCCTTTTGGTGCATGATCATGGCGTACATGTCTCTTTCAAAACTTTTCTTGTAACTAAAGATTGTTTTTTTGTAGCTGTTGAGACTTGAGAGGCTGTAATTGTATTGTGTTCCTCCAAATACAACTTGATAATTTCGTAGTTATTAAATTATTTATTTTTTGTTTTATTTTAAGATTTTACCGTAATTCTATGTACTTTAACACTTTTTGTTTTGTTAATTTAGCTCAATTAGTGTTTATCAGGTAATAGTTCTCTTTGTGTTTCAATTTTTTCATTTATTTGTTTGATTAGAAAATAAAACTAGGTTGACATTTTAAGAGATAAGGCCGTTTAAAATAGCGTAAAGAATCAACCACTTGTGTGAATTGGACGAGCAAAGCAAATTGTCCAACAAGGGGAAAAAAAGGTCCTGTTTGGCAATATTTTCAAGATAGAGGATTGCAAAAGGGTACTGTTGTTGTATGGGTATAACCCAAGTAGGTTGGCGGACCCCAGTAAGAGATCCGCGAACGCCTTATCGGACGCGAATACTTTATATGTCGCCCATAGCTCTATCAAGTCAGTACATTAACATGGTCCGACAACGTTGGCGGTCGCCCAATAAGACAAAATAAGGGAATCTTCCCAGTTGTCAGAAGCACCACAACCGTACACGTGTAGAAGGATTACGCACCCTGTCAGGTGAATAGTACTTTTATAAATAGCCAAATGGTACTAGTCTGTAGGTACATTCTCTCACACTCAGAGTTCTTATCTTTCTCTCTCTACTCTCTCTCTTTAAATCCTATTTGGACACGTGCTGACTTGAGCGTCGGAGGGGGTTTCCTCGCATCCCTCCCGAGGGTAGTTCACTTTTGCTTCCTATGCAGCTATTCACCAGCGGACGCTAACCCCAGTCTTTGGCGGACTTATCTCAAGACCGCCAACCGTTTCAACACCGAAACAAGTTGGCGCTAGAAGGAGGGCAAGCTGTCAGCGAAGACAGCAGAGTTGCAGCCTCTGGAAGATGAGCTCACAACGCTGAGATCGAGGGCCGCCTTACTGGAAGAGACCGAGGAGAATGTTAATTCATTGACCAAGGCTCTGGAGGCCGCTAACTCTGAATAGGATATTGTAGTACTGGACGCCAGGGCACAAGCAAGGGCTCAGGCTATTGCTGAGTTTCAGCAATCTGAGGAGTACGCAACGGTTCTCCACAAAAGGAACGATGGCGGTTGGGCGGCCGCCATGAGGTGCGTGTGCAAGACTATTCCAGGGTTTGACTGGAATGTGATTGAGGAGGCTCATGCTGCCGGCCAACACCTGTCGCCATTCGAGGGGGATCCAAAATTTGCCGACGAGGATGCTATAGCAGATGCAGATCCTCATGACGTGGCGGAACAAGTTGACCAGGACGCCCCCCCTTCTTGAAGTTTTTGGCGGCCTTCTCTCAGCTCTTCTTGCACCTCCTATAGTTTATAGCTTGTAATATTTTGAGTATTTTGATCAACACTTTATTCGGCCCATTTTGGCGTTTGTAAACTGAATTTGTGTTTTTAATCTGAAAGTACTTGACTCCGACTGAAAGCCTTTTATTGGCCGCCATCATTTTTTGCTGTAGTTGGCCGCCAAGCCAGTAGCTTCTATTCTATGGAAAGTACTTTTGCGTTTTTGTTACTGTTTTGTTAACGCTCTAATCTTTTTACACTTGGTTTGTCATATGACCGTTTATATACTTTGAGCCTGTCATGTGACCATTTGCGTACTTTAGACTGTCATATGGCTTTAGTTTTTTGTGCTTGGTCTGTTATGTGACCGTTAACGCACTTTAGCCTGTCATATGGCTTTGGATTTGTACTAGGTCTATCATATGACCATTTACGTACTTTGAGCCTGTCATATGGCTTTTGATCTGTGTTAGGTCTGTCATATGACCGTTTACGCACTTTTGGCCTGTCATATGGCTTTTGATCTGTGCTAGGTCTGTCATATGACCGTTTAATAATTAACATTGACCAATTATGCAATCCATTAATATATAAATAATAAGACAATTTACGGAATGCTAGCAGAGGTTTGTATTATTTATGTAATAAAAAGGTGGCTCTTGGCAGATTACATTCGAAAAATTAAACATAATATTTATTTAGGACGCTAGCATTCCAGCAATTCCTAAGCTCCTTGTCGTCCATGCCTTTGAGAATGAAGGAACCAGGGGCAATTTTCTTAGCGATGACATATGGCCCTTCCCAATTGGCGGTTAGCTTTCCATCAACATGGGCCTTACCGGTGGCTGCTGTTCTGCGAAGGACTAGGTCCCCTACTTCCAATGGCCTATCCAAGACTTTCTTGTTGTAAGTCTTGCTGATTCTGTCTTTGTAGGCAGCCGCCTTCAGTTCTGCTACCAACCTTACTTCTGCCAAGAAGTCTAGATTTTCCTTGAGCGCCTGGTCATTCATTTCAGGATTTTGGTGCTTGATCCGGTAAGAGGGCAAACCCACCTCTACTGGCAACACCGCATTTGTACCAAAAGCTAGCTTAAAAGGGCTCTCTCCCGTTGCTTCCTTTTCGGTTGTTCTATTTGACCACAGTACTGCCGGCACCATATCAGCCCATCCACCTTTAAATTCATCTAGCTTTTTCTTCAAGGCATTCAAGATCTGTTTGTTCGCGGCCTCTGCTTGTCCGTTGCTCTGGGGATGGTAAACGGCTGAGTATGCAAACTTCACTCGAAATTCCGTTAAAAAAGCTTGTATAGGACGGCAATCGAATTGGACGCCATGGTCGAAGACAATAGCCATGGGAATCCCAAATCTTGTCATAATATTTTGCCAGATGAATTTCTTAACTTGATTTGCCTTGATCTTTGCTGTCGGCTCAGCCTCTATCCACTTTGTAAAATAATCAATGCCCACTATTAGGAATTTCCTCCCACCAGTTGCTGTGGTGAACGGTCCCAGAATGTCCATTCTCCACTAAGCGAACGAAATGGGGCATATGATAGGCTGTAAATCGTTGGCTGGTCGGTTAATGACAGGAGCATATCTCTGGCATTTGTCGCATTTCCTGACTTAGGCTTGTGCATCCGCCAGCATGCTTGGCCAGTAGAAACCCGCTCTCAATGCCTTGAGTGCCAAGGCTTTTCCGCCAATATGGTTGCCGCATATACCTTCATGTATTTCTTCAAGTATCTTCGCGGATTCCCATGCGGTTGCACATTTAAGCAGAGGCATGCTGAATGATTTTTTGTACAGCTCATTCTGATATATAACGTACCAGCTTGCTTGTCGCTTCAATTTCTTGGCGGACGAAGGAATACTGGGAAGCGTTCCTATCAATTTGTATGCCACCAGCTCGCTAAACCACTCCCCTTGCTGGTCTATGCTATTAACGGTCACAATTTCTTCCGCTATGCTCTTCTCTTTCAAGATGTCCACCGTGACGGATCTTTCAATGCTAAATGAGTCAGAACTTGCCAATTTGGATAATGCGTCCGCTTTTGTGTTCTCAGCCCTAGGTATTGCTTGAAGCTGAAAATCATTCAATTGGGCTATCAACTCCTTGGCCTTTTCCACGTACTTTTGCATATTGGCCTCTCTGACTTCAAATTCTCCTCTCAGTTGGCCACTGACTAACTGTGAGTCTGTTTTTAAGAGTACCATCTTAGCACCCGCCGCCAAGCACATCCTCAAGCCCGCAATCGCTGCTTCATATTCCGCTTCATTGTTTGACGCCGGGAAAGCGAACTTGATGGCGTACTGGTATGAATTTCCTTCTGGGCTAGTCATCACTATGCCTTCCCCGGATCCGCTAACAGTAGAAGATCCGTCGACTTCCAGTAGCCAGGTTTCCTTTTGCTCCACTTCTTCTTCCTCATATGAGGCTTCCACAATGAAATCTGCCAGGGCCTGTGCTTTAATAGCGGTCCTGGGTTATATTGTATATCGTACTCCGATAGTTCAACGGCCCATTTCAACAAGCGGCCTGAGCTATCCATCTTCTGCAACGCTTTCTCTAGCGGCTGATTGGTTAAAACTTGGATGGGATGATAGTCAAAGTATGGTCTGAGCTTCCTGGCAGCTATTATCACGGCCAAGGCCATTTTTTCTACCAGCTTGTAACGACTTTCCGGACTGTTAAGAATATGGCTGATGAAATAAATTGGCTGCTGCCTCTTCTCCTTTTCCACCAACAACACGGCCGCGACTGTCTTCGTTGAGGCCGAGATATATAGTTGTAATATGTCTCCAGTCTCGGGCCTTGTAATGGTGGGTAGCTTCTTCAAATGCTCTTTTACTGCCATGAGTGCTTTGCTTTGCTCCTCTCCCCACTCAAACCTCTTATTCCCCCTTAGCAGTGCAAAGAAAGGCAAGGCTTTGTCTGCTGATTTTGAAATGAATCGAGTGAGGGCCGCCATTCTCCCTGTTAGCATTTGAATGTCCTTGACGCTTTTTGGCTCAGGCAGGTCGACAATGGCCTGGACTTTGTCTGGGTTTGCATCAATTCCCCTTTTGCTTACCAAAAATCCTAAGAACTTCCCTGCTCTCACCCCAAAAACACATTTCTTCGGGTTGAGCTTCATCTTATACTTCCTCAACGTTCTGAAGGTTTCTTCCAAATCATCTAGGTGTTCGCGGTCAGTTTTACTTTTGACGATAGAGTCGTCAACATATGCCTCAATATTTCTCCCCCTTTGATCCGCGAATACCTTATCGACCAGTTTCTGGTAAGTTGCTCCAGCATTACGGAGTCCGAATGACATTTCCTTATAGTTGTATACGCCACAATCTGTGATGAATGCTGCCTTCTTTCTATCGGCCTCTAGTAAACTGATCTGATGATAGCCCGAGAACGCATCCATAAAGCTGAGCAGTGTGTGACCGCTAGTAGAGTCTACTAGCTGGTCAATTCTGGGTAGCGGATAGCAGTCCTTCGGGCAGGCTCTATTGAGGTCCATAAAATCTACGCACATTCTCCATTGGCCGTTAGCTTTTTTCACCATGACCACATTGGCCAACCATTCTGGGTAGTCACACGGCTCAATGAAGTCGGCAGCCAGCAGCTTATCAACTTCCTCTTTGATGGCCTTGTTCTTTTCGGCCGAGAAATTTCGTTTCTTTTGCTTGATAGGTCGGACAGTGCTGTCAACATTTTGACGATGTACCATCATGGCCGGGTCTATTCCCGGCATCTCATCCGCCGAGAACGCGAAGACGTCCACGTTTTCTCTTAGGAGAGTCACCAAGTTGATCCTGACCTTTGGGTCCATGTCTGTTCCAACAGCTACCGTCCTTGCCGGATCTTCCGCCAGCATCTCCTGTTTTGTTTCTCCATCCGGTTTGGGCCTTGGCGTAACGTCAGGCCTAGATTCCAACTCTTCCATTAAAACATCCATCTCCTCACCCCTTTTCTCGAATCCTTCTTCATTCACTAGAGCTCTCCTCTGAGCTCGCCTTTGCTTCCGAGTTGGCGGATTCAGGTCTTCTACTGGAATTCTTGCCGGCTGTTTCAATGCTGTTAGATAGCATGATTTTGCCATCTCTTGATTTCCTCTTAACTTTGCTGTCGTCCCTAGATTGGAAACGTACAACATTGTCAAATGATAAGTTGACACCACTCCTTGGACGTCATGGATGAAAGGGCGTCCGATAATTGCGTTGTAAGCTCCTGGTACATCAACTACCAAAAATTTTGCCATTACATCCCTGGCATTTTTATCTTCTCCTACCCTGACCGGTAGGGTTATCAAGCCCTCGGGAATCACTGATGTCCCCGTGAAACCAATCACCGGGTAACGGACAAGCTTCAGATGTTCTCGGCCAATCATCAACTTCTCAAAAGTTGAGTAATACAAAATGTTAGCGGAACTTCCCCCGTCTACCAGAATTCTGTGGATCAAACAATTTGACACTTTCAGCGTGACCACCAGAGGGTCATCGTGAGGGTAGACGACATGCTTTGCATCTTCAACTGTGAAAGACATGGCGGGCATTACTGGCGGCCTGCTCCACTGCATGCTTTCATTGAAATTGACCTGGTGCCTGAATTCCTTCAGACTTGCCTTGGCCCCATTGACGCTGCAGCCATGAATTGGACCGCCACTAATAACATGGATCTCACTGATCCGTGAGTGGACGTTCTGGTTGGCTGTTTTTACCAAGTCCCCATCCTTAGTCTGAGCTTTATACTGGTTGAAGTAGCCCCTTCTTATCAAATCTTCCAGGTTATCCTTCAGATGATGACAATCTTCAGTCAAGTGCCCGTGATCACCGTGAAAATCACACCACTTGTTCTTGTCGCGGTTTTTATGGAACATTTGCTTTGGACGCTGCCATTTATCGTTGTCCTTGTTCATCAAGTATATCTGACTCCTGGAGGTGGTGAGTTGGGTATACGCGTCAAACTTTTCTTTGCGTTCACCCTTTTCCCGGTCATACCTCTCGCTGTCAACTCTTTCACGATCGTTTCCTCTTTTGACAACATTGTATTCTTGCCTTCTTTCATCTCGGCCGCGATCACCTTCACGACCTTTGTCTTTCTTCTGCTTCTCTTCCTTTTTCTTTTCTGGCTCGCGGTACTGATTGCTCGCGGCCTTGTCAAATTCTTCTCCTCTTATGAAATCATTTGCTTTGCCAAGCACTGGTCCTAGCGACGTGAAAGATTTTCGGCCGAGATAACTCCTGAACGCAGTTCCTTCTCTTAATCCCGACATCAAGGCTAGGACCGCTACATCTTGCTGCAGCCTGGGAATAGATACAACCTCTACATTGTAACGCCCAATGTAATCCCGGAGAGATTCGGTTTCCCCTTGCCTGATTGACAATAATTCCCCAGTAGTGCGCTCACGGCGCCTGTTGCTTACAAAGTGAGTACTGAACATAGATGAGAGTTGAGAGAAACTGGATACATTACCAGGTTTGAGACTCTTAAACCAAGTTTGAGCTATGCCAGTAAGAGTGGACGGGAAAACCTTGCCCCAGATAGCGTCTATCTGCGTGTACAAATACATGTGTCCTTCGTAGGCTGCGATATGATCGTCTGGATCTGAGCTGCCGTCAAATTTGCATGATGGCATTTTGATTCTCGGCATTGGGTAATTAAGAACCTCCAGAACAAATGGGGAGAGTTTCGGCTTGATTAACAGATGTCCGCCACCCGAGTAGTTACTAACACCTGTGGTGCTGTACTCTCGGTCTGAGCGGATGTGATGCTCTTCTGAGTTGTTAAGATCCTCAGTTTCCAAATCGACTTCCTCGTATTTTGGGTCGCCAACTTGTTCCTCCCTTTGACGGTCTTCCGGCATTAACGTACGCATCCTCCTCACTGGCGTACCGTCAACGTTTCTACCGGCCATGGACAGTGATCGTTTACGGTGCTGAACGCCTCTTGTGTTAGGAGCAGGAGTGTTATTAGGCTGAGGAGTGCCTTGTAGCAGTTGGATGAAGGATACGACAGTTTGTAGCTGATCCGGAGAAAATTGGCTCAACTGAGCTAAATTGAAAGGGACGCCACCAGGGTTCACCCGAGTTACATTATCCTCAGGGGTACACTGATCGTTGTTGCTCTCTGGCATGTTGGGATGGAACTAGGGTGCACCAATAGATCTGGTAATTGCAGGACGAGAAGATCCTTGGCCGATCTCTAGTCCAGGTGGACCGCGACTTGTATCGTTTGCTTTTTCCATGACTGCTTCACAAGAATAGGATGCCCCTCCTTCTAGCGCCAAATTGTTTTCATAACCTTCATAGGCTTCATTATTTTCAAACTCAGGCAATTAATTTTGATAGATTATTATAGAATCTATAGTTGACAACCAAAATACAACGACCCTATTTGGCAAATAACGGATAGCTATTAGCTGATTGTATTAATTGATTTGACTAGCTGATTGTATTAGCTGTTTTTATAAAGTTGTTTGGTAAGTAGCTGATAGCTGATTGTTACATTAGTGTGTAAAATGACCAATAAGGACATGTGCATAATCTATTGTTGTACCTTTTATTATTTATTAATGTAATTTTTAACAACTTTAGGACATAAATGTAATTGGTACACTCATTCCCAAACCTCTATTTCAAAAAGCACCTCCCCCAAACTTTTTCAAAAAGAGCTTTTTAGGCTCAATAAGCTAATTGAAACCTCAATTTACCAAACACTCAAATTAGATGATTGACTTGTCAAATCTTCTAATTTGAGTTTAAACCTCTAATTTTGCCCCAAACCTATCTTTACCAAACAAGGCCAACATGAAAAGTGCAATGCATATATTTTGATGCTTTCATTTATAATTATAGCAGTGAAAAACTTAAAGTTGTTCTTTTTGTAAATTTCGCGTTAAAAATGGAATTTGAAGTTATATCATGATGGTCAACCATTAACTATTTAGAATGTTATAATTTTCGCATGAACTAAATTTAATGTGAACCTAATGCTAGTACATGTGATTTATGAAAAAAAAATGTCACTATGTAAAAAAAAAATAGATATAAAAGAGGAGTAGTTATAGATTGTAAATATGACTATGTGAAAGAAAGTTACTATGTTATAAAGTGTAACTTTCATTATAATAAACTAGTGTTTTTTGCCAAATGCAGCCCTTTGAAATGGCAACTTTATTAATTGCAGCCCTTTCGTTTCAATCTCTGCAATTGCAGCCTCAAATCAACCAAACTCTTTTAAGTTGCAACCCAAATCCAACCTATCTTCACACCTTTTGGGCTGCAACTTAAAAGTGTTTTGTTTATTTGAGGCTGTAATCGAAGAGATTGAAATGAAAAGGATGCAATTAACAAAGTGACCACTTTTAAGGACTACTTTTAAGGACTGCATTTGGCAAAAAAATTCAATAAACTAATGTAAAAAAAAGGGTGATTGTATGGAAAAAACAAGTCACTATATTTATATTAGTGTAACTTTAGATTGTAAAAAGTGACTATATGAAAAAGGATCAGTATGTCAGTGTCTAATGAGAAAAGCCAGGTCTATAACTTTTATAAACTGATGCGTTTCTAACAATTGTTGATAAGAATTACTTTTTTTGTGAATAAAGCAAAAAAAAAGAGTTTTTTGTCAGAAAAAACTTTTTATATTCACCTTTTTTGCGAAAAACAACCTTCTAAATTTTATTTTTTTTGCAACTTACAACCTTAAAAAAAATTTCTTGCGAGATGAAACCTTTTCCATTTTTCCGTCATTGACTGTTACCTTTTTGGCGTTGACTGTCAGTTAGTTTACTCCCTTCTTTCTTACAATTCATTTCCCTCCCTTTTTCAGCTTTATTTCCCTCTCTTTTTCTCTTATAAAACCTTTAGCTAACCAAATTCGTTTTTTGCACACAACTTTTCAACAGATTTAGGGTATGCTCACCAAATCTGAAATCTCTCTTCCCCTTCAGTGGTAGTCTACAGAGGGAGAATGATGATGCCCTACTCTTGCATAGGTGGCAGAGCAACGTTAAGTCATTAATGGATGAGAGATAAGTGAGGGAGAGAGATAGAGAATACAAAAGGGTATTTTTGTTTAATTTAGGGTTGAAAAGGGAGGGAAATAAATTGTAAGAGAGATGGGAGTAAACCAACTGACAATCAACGCCAAAAAGATAACATTCAATGACTGAAAAATGGATAATGTTTCATCTCGCAAATTTTTTTTGTTTAAGGTTGTAAGTTGCAAAAAAAATTAAAAGGTTGTTTTTCGCAAAAAAGTGACTATAAAAGGTTGTTTCTTACAAAAAATAAAGAAAAACCTACTTTCCGATTTTTTTTAATGAAAATTATAAATTTGGCTTTGTTTTTTCTTGGGGGTAACTAGTGTAGGACCAGGGCGATTCCCCGGGTAATTTAATAAGATAAAAAGATGTATAATTTGGGGTTGATATTTCGTCACAAGCCCAAGTCATAGTTTAGTGGTAAAATCATGACAATATAAAGTAAGAGGTCATGAGTTCTAAAACTGTTATGCAAATATATATATATATATATATATATATATATATATATATATATATATATATATATATATATATATATATATATATATATATATATATATATATATATATATAATTGAGTTCATGTGAGAAGGGAGTTTTATATGAGAAGTGAGAAGTAATTCTAACCCTTGGATCATGCGTTATTTAATGGCCAAGATTAAAAACTAAAACCAATGTAGTTATTACTCTACTTAATATTTAAATTAATCTCTCATAATCATAAATAGATCCCCGCAATTCGATTAATTAAACTACTCACACATCTTGATAAGAGTTATGCCAACTTGTTACTTGTAGTAGTAGTTATGCCAATATTTGTTTTAGAGGTATAGCAACCTGTACACATAAAATATTTGATTAGAATCATATGATATTTTTTAATTAGAGTTATGTCAAAAATATTTAAGAGTTACACAAACTAGATTGTATAACTCCAAAAAGGAGATGGAAGAACTTCGAACAAGCAATGCTATAACTCTAACTAATTATACCTACAACTCTAAAAACATATTGCTGTAACTCTAACTAATAATACCTACAACTCTAAAAACATATTGCTACAAGGCCTACAACTCTAATTAATACTACCTATAACTCTAATTAATACTACCTATAACTCTAACAAAGTATTGACAAAAAAAAAAATAATGAAGTGATAAAGATTAATGGAGAATTAATTTAATCTATAGGCATCACATCGAGCACAAAGCTAACTAATAATAGAGTTATAGCTTTCTTCTGGATATAACAAGAAACAGAGAAGTCTTGAATTAGGAAGAAAACAAAACTACCAGAACTATGATCAATGCTAGGTGGTAAAAAAACCACCATGTGAAAAGAATCAATAAGAGAAAAGCGAACATGATGAAAGAACCCATCAAAGACTTCATATTATAAAAAAATTCATCGAGAAGAATTGGTGAATTCAGACGCCGATTAGTGAGATTCAACTTTTTTTTTTTCTTTCCTTTTGCAGATTAATTCGTGAGATTCGCTGATGAAATGGTTTGGAGGTGAGAGAATGAAATTTCAAGGGTTTCAAAAGGCAATTGTCATTTGTGAGAGTGAATTTATTACCCGTAAAAATATGGTCTAACGAGATTAGGAGAGCTTCAATCTGAGGCGTGTATTTATCAATATCCTATGGCCCATATTCATTCTCATTTCTCACCTAAAAAGCCTTCTCACGTGATCTTGCCTCTATATATATATATATATATATATATATATATATATATATATATATATATATATATATTAAGGTAAGATGAAGGGGACTTACTTGAGCGGATAAGGAGAAATCCTCAAATGAGTCCAATAAGGTTTGATCCCTAGACTACAGGGATATGAGGTAGGAAGCGATGTCACTACTCCACCACCTCAACCTCAGCGCGTCCGTCATATATCTATACACGGTTTTAAGTAGGTTCATGAATCTGTCAAACAACATATAGGAAATTGAAAAACCGTACCGAAATACGGATACCGATCTAAATGGGTGGTAACCGTACCGATATAAAAAAAAAGTTTTAACGATACGGTTACCGAACCGATAAAAGTAACGGTTAAGTACGATTACGATGATAATTTTTAGTTTTTTGTCAGAAACAACCTTTTAAAAGTGACATTTTGTGATAAACAACCTTATAATTTTTTTTTTGTAAGAAACAACCTTTAAACTCTATTTTCTTGTCTGATCAAACCTGTCAACTTTTTTCCGACATTGACTGGATTTTTCCGACATTGACTTTTTTTACCCCCTAACTACTCATTTTCCCTCCAATTTCTGTCTTATATACCCACCCTCTTTCAAACCTAAATAAATTATTCTTTCTCTCTCCTCTCTTGCACTTCCTTAGCATTCAAGAATAACATTGAAGTCTCTCCTTCGACAGTAATCAATTACTGTATGCAACAACAAGTAAGAAACATTAAATCTCCCCTCCCCCTTTCAGTAATTCATTTCTCTCTCTTGTTGTACTGTTTAATTAAGTTGAATAAGCTGGGTTTGTGCTAAATTATTCAAAGGTTTGATTATTTTGATTGTTGATTTGTGACTGCAACAAAGAAAACCACAAATCAAGTTTGCAAGAATGCCCTAATTCAATTGAAAAGAGAAGCCCTAATTGTTTTGAATAAGTTTTATGAATTGAGATGAAGAACCCTAAAATATAGCAGCAAAGAAGACTTAGGAATCAAGAACCCTAAACTTACCAATTGAAGGTCCTGATGGAGGGGATTTCTTTGGGAAAATTTGGATTTGGTGTGTGGGAAAGAATGGTTAAGTGTGGAAGAGATGGAAATAAGGTTATATATGGGGAAATATGGAGGGAAATGAAACTCCAAAACAAATAAAAGAGAGGGAAGAGGGGGTACAAAAAAGTCAATGCCGGAAAAATCCAGTCAATCTCGGAAAATGGTTGACAGGTTTGATCTAACAAGAAAATAGAGTTAAAAGGTTGTTTCTCACAAAAAAAAAAATTATAAGGTTGTTTCTCACAAAAGTTTACTTTTAAAAGGTTGTTTTTGACAAAAACTCTATTTTTTGAATGAACTGTTAACCGAAAAACCGAATTTTTTTTTCTCTATCTCATTATTGTGAAACATTTTCCAACGATTACATTAATTTTAATATTTGTTACTCCCTCCGTTTCTTATAATCTACACACTTTCCTTTTTTGTCTGTTTCTTTTTAATCTATACACTGTTGCTTTTTCTATTCTGGGTAACATATCCCATCTACTTTCTCCTCTTTTTCCACCAATGTCAATCACTTTTTAATATTTTAACCCACTTTTTAGTTTATCTCTCACACTTTTCAGTTTCTCTCTCCACATTTTCAATTTTTCTCTCATACTTTTGTACTTCCTCCTTGGTTCTCCCCCAAAGTGAAGTGAGTAAATTAAAAAAAACGGAGGGAGTACTAAGTAACAACAATTAGAGGAAGTATGTAATTATTGGAAACTTTAGTACTAATATAAACACTATAAATAGGGAATGAAGTGAATTCTTAGTATTAGTTATGTAGTTGTTAACAACAAAATGGTAAAAGTAAGGTAGTTTGGGACAACAATTTTTTTATAAGGTAATTTCTAGCAAAAACTTGAAAGTTAAAGGTAGTTTGGGACAAAAAATCCTACATTATATATTAGAGTATATATAATATTAAATTATATAGAAAAAAATAGAAAATATAAGTACATTAAGTAAAATATAATAGTGTAACTTGAACAACGGTTAATGATTAACCAAAAAACGTACCGAAATAACAGTTAACCGCTTAGGCGGTAACCGGTTTAAACGGTTACAGTTCACAAAAAAGAGCAAACTAAAACTTCCGATTACCGAACCGAAATATCGTTTCGGTACGATTAACCACACACGAACACCCTTAGTTTTAAGCACATCATTGAGAGGATTCGACTTTATAATTTACTCCCTTCGTCTCATAAAGATTTGAACACCTGTTGGAATACGTACTGATAAATTGTAGTGTGGTTATCAAATGTTCTTTTATTAAAAAAAGTCGATGTGATAGGAGTTGGTGAGATAATTTTATTGGAGGAAAGAGAAAGTTTGCTAATTTTTTATTGATAAAGATAGAGTGTGGGGCAAAAAAATGTAGAAAAATAATATAATAATAGTGAGACCATACCAAAAATGAAAGTGTTTAAACTAATTTAGGATAAACATAAAGGAGATTTTCCAACTAATTACACAATTTACTAATGCACTTATATAGTAATATTACTTTAGTCCTTACGTGTACTATTTCAATTCTTGCATATAATATACATTTCTAGATAATGGTTACACTTTGACTTTTCACAGTATTCACAAATTTCAATTTGACTATCATTTTTTATTTATGGGTAAGGAAAAAATTATAGACATGTCAGAGCTTGTTTGATTTGATATGTACTTTTAGAATATCAAATTTGTATGATTTTTGCAAATACAAAATTAAAGATATTAATGCTTAAAGTTTTGTATCAACATGCGTGAAAAGTGTAAGTGTAACTATCATTTCGATATAGAGGCAGTAATACTTTACTTTGTGAGAGATGATACACATACACCGCCAATAAAATTGTGCCGCCTCAGCTAAGCCAAAAACATGGGAGGGAAAATGGAGAACTCTTTGGAGGAAAAATTTCACTGATTTGCGCCAACTACTCCTCTTTGGCGGGATCTTTGTAGCCAACATTTCATTGCTTCACCAAAAAAATTAAAATTCACTCTCTCTAGTAATTTTAGAAAAGTTACTGAACTTCACAGTAACTTTTGTTCTAAGTTGAACTTCCTCCATTACCAAGCTAAGCTATTAAAGCCGATTACTTTTTCCGGCCAAAAAAAAATTCCGGCGAGCAACTTTTTTCCCTGATTAAGAAACTAAGGGTTATTATAGCAGAAATTCATTCGTCAAGTGCATTAACGGCATGAAAAATGTATTAAAGATAGCATTCATTCTTATCCGGCGAGAGTAAGAGCTGTCGAAAACTTCATTTCAGGGGAGGAAATATTATTTCATCCATCAATCACCCAAAAGTGGTAAGCATATGTAAACTACTTGTTAATTTCATTATAATTTGAAGAGGACCAATATATTGAAATCGAGTGATATTCATGAAATTCTGAGCTAAATTTACCGGTTAAAATAAGTATTAGATAACGATGAGAGTATAAGAATAGTGATTTTCTAGTATTAAAACAATAAGTTGTTGATGATAAATGATTGTTCCAGTAGTTCGATATGCTGTAGAAGATGAGAGAATAACGGCGGAAGTTTTTAGGGTTTGTAGCTTATGACCAGAGCTGCCGTAGTGTTGATTAATTTTTTTTATTTATATTAGTATCACAATTGTATAATATAGTAATTGAATTTAGATTTAATTAATTTCATTTTCCATTTCTATTAGTTCATAATTGTATAATATAGAAACTGAATGGGGATTTAATTAATGGTTTTTTCACCATATACCCCTGACAAAATTCAATAATTCACCATATACTCCCATTGTTTCATAAATTCACCATATACCCACGTTCACCATTTGCTCTTTTTCTAACGGACGTTAACTCACCGTTTGCCATTATTACGACTTTGCCATTATTAACCTAATTAACCCTACCCATTTTTAAAAAAAATCTCCCTCTCTCTCCTCCACCATCAACACCGCTACCATTAACTTCATTCTCTCAGCTCCACCATTAACACCACCCACCATCAACACATACAGTTTCAGATCTAGTCATGTCCTCATAATTCTTCCTATTGCTCTATCTAGATCTCATCCCATCTCATCCCTGACTCTTAATTTACACGCTTTACATTGTCCTTATACACCCCATCGCCATATGACAATCTCCAACATCATAGGGGGAAGTCGCCTGCAATTTAGGGAGGTTGACGTCATTTTAGTTATAGTTTGCAAAGAATCCAGCATTTTTGAGAGGTCATTAGCATTTTGGTTTAGGATCTCCATTTTCTAAATTCTGGTTGTTGATACAAGATTCAATATTTTCTTTATATTATGAGTTTCCTTTTTTAATTATACAACTGGAATAAGAGCTCAAATAAGAACAAGAATTAAAATAATCCATTTGAACAATTTTCTGGGTTAATTTTTGAGGGACAAACTCCTATAGCTCGCGTTTTCTCCCTCTTCTTCGTGGTGCCCCTACAACTTCTATCTGTTATTTTCGATAATTCACCACCCCCAACCCCTGAAACTCGTGTTTTATGTCTCCTCTTCATGATGCAATGAATTATCTTCTTGACATTGTCTGATAACTAAACCGCGCAATTCATCAACATCTTCGCTCAAATTAAGCTACGTTTTCGGCAGAATTTCCAGCAACGTTACAACTCTATGGTTAACTCATGAAAAGTACTAGAAACCTATTCAATTTGCATCGAATCCATAATTCACTGCCGCCATTAGAGCACTCTTCAATCAAAACTCTAATTTGTTGAAGAAAAAAAAGAACATTTACTCGAAGCAGAGGAGAGAGGAAGGAGAGAGAAGTCATGTGATTAATCTGACGAAAAATAATTAATATCTTCAAAAATAACGGATAGCAGACTGTTGCGGATGATTAACGCCGAATTTCACTTGAAGATGAAGCTCGGAGGATTTAAGATGAAATCTCAGAGGAGAGAGAGAGTGGAGAGAACTAAAGTAATGGCCCCGTACTAGGCGACGGTGGCGGAATTGAAGAAAGTGGATGGGTGGTGGTAGCTTGGGTGGAGTGAGAAAAAGAATGATGGAGAGAGAAAAGATTAAAGAATTTTTTTTTTGAAATAAGTAGGGTTAATTAAGTCAGTTAATGGTTAATTAAGGGATTTAAGAGATAAGTAATAGAATTTCCCTTAATGACTAATGAAGTTGACTTCCGTTAGTCATTAAGGGTATTCTATACATTTTTCAAAAGTCAGGGGTATATGGTGCATTTCTGAAACAATTGGAGTATATGGTGAATAATCGAATTTGTCGAGGGTATATGATGAAAAAACCGTTTCATTAATTTCATTTTCCATTTATATTAGTATTATACTTATTTAAATAGTAGCTAAATATAGCTTTAATTAATTACAGTGCAATGGATAATATAGAAGGACAAGGAGAATTCATGATTGATCTCAATCAAAGTTTGCATGAAGAACAAGTACACTTGGACTTGAATGAGAAAGTACTTGATAATGTAACAGAAAAAGGGTTGCATTTCGACTTGAATGAGGAAGTAGTTCCAAATGTAATAGAGTTAGGATAAGAAGAAGTGAATTTGGACTTGAATGAGGAAGTAGCGCGAAATGTAATAGAAATAGAAGAAGAAGAAGAAGAAGAAGAAGAAGAAGAAGAAGAAGAAGAAGAAGAAGAAGAAGAAGGAGAAGTGCTTTTGGAAGTCAATGAGGAAGTAGCGCGAAATGTAATAGAAATAGCAGAAAAGAAGAAGGAGAAGTGCATTTGGAAGTCAATGAGGAAGGAGCGAGAAATGTAATAGAAATAGCGAAGAAGAAGAAGAAGAAGAAGAAGTGCAGTTGGACGTGAATGGGGAAGGAGCGCGAAATGTGGCACTTGAAGAAGATGTTCACTTAAATGAGAAAGAAGTTTGAGATGTAATTAAAATAGAAGAAGAAGATGATGTGAACTTAAATGAGGAAGAAGTTGAGCCAACAAAAGGAATGTGTTTCGTTTCGGGTGAAGAATTTGCCAAGCATTGTTACGACTATGCTTATAAAAAAGGGTTCGAGTTTTTTGATAGAACAAGTTGTTTGATAGAGTAATACAAGTAGAAAGGTGTTAAAAGAATAGGGGTGGTAGATCAAGAGCCAAAGTACCATATGATGGAAAGAATATGATTTTGTTGTAAGAAGGGGGGATTGAAACAATATCAGGGATCAAATGTTACATAATGCAAAGTGATGTTGATGCACGCATGAAAGATGGTAGAATGGTGATAGGCACTTGTAATCTAACTCACAATCATGACCATAATCCGTCGTGCAACAGATTTATGGTTAATTATAGGAATATTGATGAGACAAGTTTTGAGAAAATGGTCAACAATGACATCGAGGGTATACCCTTATCAAAGAACTTTAATGCGATGTTGGTCGAAAATGGAGGGCATGAGAACCTAACATACAATCAGAGGGACTTATGGAATGTAGTGAATGT
This sequence comes from Beta lomatogona, assembly GCA_947646795.1. Lineage (NCBI taxonomy): Eukaryota > Viridiplantae > Streptophyta > Magnoliopsida > Caryophyllales > Amaranthaceae > Beta > Beta lomatogona. The sequence goes on along the minus strand of CANSNZ010000958.1, from coordinate 1,883,705 downwards.
CCATCGTCGTAAATCGAGAATTGAAGGAGATGCAACTGCTCTTGAGAAATACTTCGAGAAGATGAGTAAAATGAATAGTCAATTTTACTACAGCATCGAAAAGGATGACGAAGGGAGGCTGATGAATGCATTTTGGTCTGATGTAAGGAGCAGGGCTGTATGTAAGGAATTTTGAGATATAATCACCTTCGACACAACCTTCTTGTGCAACAGGTAAGTTCCCCTTGAGATCATGATATACTATACATAGTTAAACAAATATGTACTATCAAGAACGAGAAATTAGTATTGTAATTTGAAAGTAAAGTACAGGTTGTTAATAAATAATTTAGTATCACAAATTATAACTTAGTATCTGTTGAAACCTGTCATATATGTTGTATTTAAAAATATGTAGCTGAACAATAAATTAGTATCACAAACGATAAACTTAGTATCTCTTTTCACACCTGCTTGTATATGTCAGTTGATAACAGTATTATTCGTTTTTGTCTTGCTTTGTTGAAAAGGTATCGAATGGTGTTTGCTCCTTTTGTTGGCGTAAACCATCAAAGGAAATCAATCGTGTTCGCAGCAGCATTGACCTCACACGAAGATGCGGAGACATATGTGTGGGTTTTTAAGCAATGACTATCATGTATGGGTAAATCACCAAGGGGTATCCTCACTGATGAATGTAAGGCTATTGGAAAGGTTGTTGCTACTATATTTCCATATATCCCTCATAGATCATGTCTGTGGCACATACTTCAAAATGCATGGAAGAACTTAGGATCTTCTCGAAAAAACTTCAAAGATATAGAAGAGTGCATGCTTACCGTTGTCCATGATTCTCTTTCTACAACCGAGTTTGATGAAACATGGAGGGCAATGATAAAAAAAATTTAAACTCGAAAATCATACTTTGATGAAGGATGCATTTGAAATGAGGGAAAGATGGGGCCTTGGTTATTGGAGAAGCACATTTTGGGCTGGCATGTCATCGACACAGAGAAGTGAAGGTATGAATCGATTCTTCAAGACTTACATGTCCCTCAATAACGGGCTGCTTCAATTTATTGAACAATACGAGATGGCCATGAGAGGGTAAGCAGAAGAAGAGAAGATATTAAACTTTCGATGCGTGAATGATCCCCATGTATGTGACCGGACCATACTAGTGGAGGAGGTGTATCATTGTTTGCCGATGTGTTCGTATATTTTTTAATATTTAGTGTTACTAATTTTAATATTATGTTCCTTATATGGAACTGGGCAATAGGAAATCGAAGAAGAAGGGTCTGAAAGCGATGACCCTCAACCGAAGAAGAAGCGAAAACGTAAACAAACTAGGGAACATGAGGCAGTGAATGAGGTAAATTAAATTTTGTGTTAAGTTGAATTTCATGAAGAATGGAATAGCATAGTTTCACGATGTTTTCGTATATTTTTAATATTTACTTTTATTAATTTTAATATTATGTTCCTTATATGGAGCTGGACAATAGGAATCGAAGAAAAAGGGTTTGAAGGCGATGACCCTAAACCGAAGAAAAAGCGAAAACATAAACAAACTTAAGAGCATGAGGCAATGAATGAGGTTAGTAAAATTAAGTATTACTATTAATTTTATCTTCTTTTTTTTATTAGATCAAGAATGGAATATCGAAGTATCATGATTCTAATTTTAATATTATGTTTCTTATATGGAACTGGCCAATAGGAAAATGAAGAACAGGTGTTTGAAGGTGATGAAGGGACTAGTCGAGGAGGGGGTGCCAAGAAGAAAGCGAAAAAAAGCAGGGCAAGTCGAAAATTGAAAATTGACTTGAGCTTAGGGTTGTGAATTACAGCAAAAACAGAATTTATTGATTGATGTTTTTTGTTATTGAATTATCTGTTGTCTTGTAGTACGCTTGAACTATTGTCCTTGGACTATGTACAAAATTAAAACAATATTGTTTTAACACATTCTGAATATGATTCTAGTAAACTATTAAAGTTGTAAATTAAAATACAATAGTTTGAAAAGAGTGGCAAATTATATTGGCAACTACAACTATCATGTTACTAGAAAAACTCAATCCGATTCACAAAAAAATATGAAGTTATTTGAGACAATATTCTTACTAAGCCACACATAATCTTTATACCCATAAAAGCATATAATGTGCTATGTCATAAGTTTTTTTGAAATAGTCTTCCATAACTTACTATTAAAACTAAGTATCATCCTACTAAAACCATAAAGTGATGTAATACTATTCATGCAAGGTGACAAAACATATCCCATAGTTGAGTCACCTAATTGTTACGATCAAAATTAATTTTAAAAACTTTACATCATTAATTGTTTTCTACCAATCGTCTACAAGTCCACACTAACTTAGCCACATATTCATGGTAAAATATTCTTCAGCATTTGGTTTGGCGATATGTCATTGCGTTCCCATGTCAGGAAGAATTCCAACACACACTGACGATAAAGCATCTTATCATCCAGGCACCACTGTACAAAAGAAAACTTAGAGTAAGCGTCAATTATAATTCTTGAACATTTTACTTAATTTATTTGCAATTTTGTTCAACACACCTATACATAAGGACGCACATTATCGAACAGAGTCATAAGGTGTAACATAACTAGCATCCCAGTGTCTTTCATGCATCTTTCTTTTGGGATGGTGTTGTACCCTTTCATCGGCCAGTTAGTTAGCCTCCACGTGGTCAAACAGGTACGGTCAGCATACTTCAGTGCTTCCATTGTGTACTTTTTCTAAGATCAAATCAAATTAAAATATCAATAATCCAAACCTTCCGACTTTATGGATGGTACATGAATTGTACACTTAACATGGCTTACCACTAGAGGGACGACTTCATTGAGTGTGTCTTCACCAGAATCTGAAGTATCCGTAATAATAATGTAAAATTTCTTCTGTTTCCGATTGACGTTGAACAACATCCATCTCCCCTTATAGCAGATAGGCAAAACAACATCACATGTAAACGCATAGAATGAATAGAAAACATAGTTTTTAAAAAAACCAATATGTAACTAAGAAAAGAATATATGATTCTATTTTAAATATATACTTATGTTGCCAATTCATACTGTTGTGTTTCTAGAACAATTAGAAATGATTTGATATAATATACAAAGTTGTAAAATACAGTTATTTATATATTAATATGTTGTCAGAATAGTTTAAAACATACCCTGTCATTTTTTTTCAATTTCAGTCCATCTTTGACGTCACTCTGAAGCAAAGATCCACCATGTTGTAGTGTATCTGCCATGCTGTTTCCATCTGCATTTTGATTCGCAAAGACGTCGCACTCATATAGATAACCGAGTTATTACAACATATGATAAAAATTTCCACCAATTTATAAAAATATTACTTCCATTTATGATAATATCAATACCAGGTAAGAGGCTGGGATAATATATCCACTTGATATGGTACCCTCAATGAATGAGTTGCAGTTGAGAACCCTAGTAAAAGTCGTCATGAGCTTGGATTGAAAAAGACCAAAGTTAGATGAGCTTCAAACATAATATAAAAAAAAAAATGAAACAGTGTACACCTTGAACATGTGACAGTTACCTTAGGATTGATTCTCCCACCCTTTTTAAATGAGTCGTGCAACATTCCTCGCACGAGGGCAGCGTCTTTGAACTTAAAAACTATATTTTGTTTGAATCTGAATAACAAAACGTATTTGAACTATGAATATGATACTATCATAATGATAGTAATAACAATACCAACATAAATATTTATATTTAATTGCTATACATGATATATGAACGGTAAAGAATAACAAATGTTTACTTGTCTGATTTTGATTTCTCGTCCAGAACGCTATTAAGAGCTCTTTGAGTTGCCAAATCAAAATGTGGTGGGACGGTAGTTGTTGACGTCGTCGTCTTTTTCTTCTCTCTACCACCATTATCTTCTTGTTCCTCTTCCTCTTCCTCTTCTTCTTCTCCATCATCGTCCCCTCCTTCTTCATATCCCTCTTCCTCTTCCTCCTCATCTTCCTCTTCCTCTTCTTCCTCATCTTCCTCCTCTTCTTCCTCCTCCTCATCGGCCTTCTTCTTCTCATGACGTGCCTTTTTCTTCTTCTTTGATTCCTTCGACTTACCCTTAAGGTTTTCAAAGCATAAATTATATATTAATATTAAAACATAGAAATACCTCTACTGCATCAGTTCCATGTGGAACAAAAAATGATGTGTTATATAGTGAACAACCCCGTTGCATACCTTCCTCTTCAGGGTTATATTCCTATCTCGCGTAACTCTTCTCCTCAAAACATTTATCTAAGGCTCATGTTCACCATCATCGCTGCTATCAGATTCAGAGGAGTCATCCAGTTGCCATAGAGCTATAGTAAGTTGTTCCCCTATAGGGTAATCCTGACCATACACTACATCCTTGACTACCTACAATTTGATCAATAAACATTTTACCATAAATACATATTGCTCCTATTAAAAATACTTACTATCCATTTCCTTACAAACACTAACAAATCGATTCCACTACCATAGAAAACGATCATGATACTATACTGAACACTTAATTACGTATGATTAAGGACATGATAATCTGACCTCTGCTGCACCATAAGTTCCATCTGGGCCTTTGTCAGCTGCAATCGCCTTATCTATTATCTGATTGCTGCCATGCCCCTATCCTAGGTTGAAGTTTGTTCCATCTCATCCCTTGACCATCAATGTTTAACCTGTCTAGGTACGCAATCTGCAACACTACAATTCATAACCAACGAATAAGTACATTGAGAGAAATTATTTTGTTACCAGGATAATCATGTTATTACTAATATAAATACTTATCGAAAGAACCAAGGCACGCCATTTGAATCCGTCACCTTGGTCTTGCTTTGTGGTCTTTACATTCCAATCAAGAATGAACTTAGATCAATACCATTATTTTGGGTTTGCCATTATCTCTTGCCCGAGTACTTTGCACAATGATGGACTAATAAAATTGCTCTTAGACACTCAGAACACTTGACCAAGGGTGTACAATATAAAATGCATCAAAAAGTTGCGCTTGTTTTTTCTTTCATCAACACACTTTTGATGTACTACAGAATAACGTATGCTAGCAACATTATTGTAATATTCCTTCCATTTATTATACTCCTTGTTAGTCCACTTGACATCAGCAATTTCATAGGTTGCACTTCCGAATGGCAAACCAGATATCCACCTAGCCATATTCACGTCAATTGTAATGATATAATCGTCGCGAATACGCAGGGTTTGGTTAACATTATCCCAACGCGTAACCAACCAGGAGAAAAAAAAATCTGTCAAATTGTTCAATATTCAGGTCGAGTATTGATTGGAACCCTGCCTTCCTTACCCAACTTTTCCTTTTTTTGTCCAGAGATTTAATAATTAGGCGCAAATCATGTGGACATGCGTGCAGAACTAGATACTACCATCATGAAAACATTTACAATTATATAGTAACACAACTTTCGTCCATAGTAACATAACAGTAAACTATAGTAACATAACTATTATAATATCTAGATATCCAGCTACGATGATTAAATATCACCATATATTTATTATAGTAACATAACAATTTATTATCCATATAGGTATAGAAGATGATTAAACATCATAATATATACATTAGTAACATATATGTTTCTTACAGCAACACACATATTGATATATATATTTATATATAGTAAAACTTATTTGATTGGATAGTAACATGTTTTTTTCTTGACATAATGGTAATATGTTGAATAGTAAGATAAATATATTTTTCATAGTAACATAGTTACCTTAATAGAAGCCTTCTACGACTCTAGTTTCTTTGGTCTACCACGTCTACCACGCTTCCTCTTTGGAGGCTGAGCAGCCTCCCCTGTGGCACCCGAGGTTCCCACAGTCTCAAGTGGACGTTGTGTTGTGGCTGACGAGGAAACCCCCGAAGTACTAACAGTCTCAAGTGGAGGCTTTCCTGGGGCTGACGAGGAAACCTTCGAGGTTTCACCCTGAGTGGGTGGCCTACCATGCTTCTTTTTCTGAGGCTCGTCCAACGCTTTTCAGCCTCTTGCCTCCCTTTCGCACCATTTTTGCTCCATTTCTAAGCCTGTTTCCTCTGTTTATCCTCTTCTTTCTTTTTCTTCGCTTCCTCTTTTCTTTCTCTCTCCTCCTGCCTCTTCTTTTAAGCTGCTTCTTTCTCTGCAGCTTCCTTCTTTCTATTCTCCTCCTCTTGCTTCTTCTTCTATACTGCTTCTTTCTCCGCATCTTCCTTCTTTCTATTATCCTCCTCTTTTCTTGTTCTCTCCTCCTCTTGCCTCTCCTTCTCTGCTGCTTCCCTCTCTGCAGCCTCTTTTTGTCTGTTCTCTTCCTTTCTTCTTTCTCTTTCCTCCTCCTGCCTTTTCTGCTCTGCTGCTTTGCTGACCTCTCAGCAGATTCTCTCTGTTGGATCTCTTCCTCTAATTTTTTTTTCTATCCTGCTCATGCTTCTGTTTCCAAATTAAACAACTAAGTTCCCAGAAACATATGATGTAATTCTCGAAATTAAATATTATGTTATCAGGAAAATATGATATGTTATCAAATATAACATTAACTGGTAAATTTAAAACTCACTTGCTCATATAAAATTACCTAGTAAATTTAAAACTTACAACATACGTCTCTCATGTTTTATGGCAAATAAAGTAACTATTATTAAATTACATGAAAAACACAATTTAACTTTTCGATGTTATCAGACAAACACTATATGTTATTAAATATAAAATTAACTGGTAAATTTAAAACTCACTTGCTAATATAAAATGAACTGGTAAATATACAATTAAATATGTTTCCACATAAGTTTGTCATGTTTTATGGCAAATAAATTAACTATTATTTAATTACATGAAAAATAAAATTTAACTTATCGATGTTACCAGGAAATTAATATATGTTATCAAATAAAAAAGTCAGTGGTTATTATAATACTCACTTACTCATCTAATGTTGGTATTGGATCTTCCTCTAGAGCCATTGTTTGTTGTTGTTGTTGAGCATTCCCAGAAGATTTTTCAGTAGAACTCCCCTCGGGCTTATTAATTAAAAATTGAAATAGACAATTAAATATGTTTCCACATACATTTCTCATGAAAATAACTATTATCAAATTACATGAAAAACACAATTCAACTTATTGATGTTACCAAAAAAATAGAATATGTTATCAAATATAAAAGTAGTTGGTTATTATAATACTCACTTGCTAATCTATTGTTGGTGTTGGATCTCCCTTAACAGCCATTGATTGTTGTTGTTGTCCAATATTCCCAATATATTGTTGATTAGAACTCACGTCGGACTTATTCCAAGAAAAGATTGTATTTGTAAATAAATTTCCAAAACACCATTCATATATATATTGGGAAAAAAAGTTAACTTTTAAAAACCCAATTTCAGTTATCAATGTTACAAAAAATCGATATATGTCCCCAAATATAAAAGTAACAATTGAATATAAAACTCGAACATTGCGAATAATACTCACTTGCAGATTTGTATGTTCTTTTGGATCTCCTCTATCTTACATGGTTTTTTGAGGCGACCCCGTATTAGACTGCTTTGAAAAAAGCGAAATATATATATTTAAATCAATTTCAGAGCACTGTTCTTCTAAGTGACCAGAAATTAGCGAACTTGGAATTACACTCAATGAAAACCCCAAATTACCATATTTGAGGCTAACATTTCTTGTGAAACATTTATCACATTTTTCCAACTGTCCTCGACCAAGTCTTCCATGTTTTCTCTGCAAACAAGCAGCATGCACACACCTTCACCACATATGCTCGAAATTCATTTGTTATTTTAAAAAATAAAAGTGAACATGCAATCAGAGTGTAGTTCAAAAATAAAAGAGTAGATGCTTTAAATTTTATTAACCGCAACACGGCTTTTGTGAAAATTAGATAATTTAAGAGACATAAAGTGTGATAAACCAAGTAAAATAGTAAAAAAAAAAAAAAACTTACTTATTTGAAATATTCTCCATGGAAATTCCTTTGACTCTCAGGATTTTGATGCAGTTCGCTGGTTACTAGAGGAAGTTTTCTTCGAGTACTTGGGGTTTCAATAAACTGACATTTGCAGAAGAAAATGATAAGTGTGTATTTTTAAGTTCCAATATTGAGCAGTTATTTTACTAATTTTCATTTTCATTAAAAAAATTTAAACTTGAAAACAAGTCTAATCAAGCTTTTCAACTTTGCAGATGTTATGTTGTCGAAATAAGTTGTGTGAATTATTTTAATTATTATATTACGTTGTTGGGTTTATTAATATGATACTAATGAAAATATCAAATTAAGATGCGTAAATTTAGTCTAAACGTAACTATAAATCATATTCATAAAGGAACTTAGGGGTGTAGACTAATTACTAATATTAATAAAATCATTAAGGGGTTATGACTAATTACTAATATTAATAAAATCATTAAGGGGTTATGACTAATTACTAATATTAATAAAATCATTAAGGGGTTAAGACTAATTACTATAATTTAGGAAAATCATTAAGGGGTTATGACTAAGTAATCATATTCATAATTTGAGTATAAATCATATTCATACTAAACAGAAAGTAAACATATTAAGGGAATACTCTCGGCTATATGATGCATGCCTTAATGGGGTAATACTAATTCAATTCTCCATTACATAGTTTCTATCTTAGTTCATAAGTTCGTATGTATCCAATTGACCAACGACACCGATAGTCCCTTTAACTTATGATTAACTAGTCTCCGATCCCATATATTTGAACCGAGAGTGAGACTTTTAAACTAAATAGTAAATACTTGCTATCTTATTTCAAACATATTAAGGGAATACTCTCGGCTATATGATGTATGCCTTAATGCGGTAATACTAATTCAATTCACGATTACATAGTTTCTATGTTAGTTCATAAGTTCTTATCTATCCAATTGATCAACGACACCGATAGTCCCCTTAACTTATGATTCACTAATCTCCGGTGCCATATATTTGAACCGATAGTGAGACTTTTTAAACTAAATAGTAAATACTTACTATCTTATTTCAAACATGTTAAGGGAATACTCTCGGTTATATGATGTATTTCTTAATGGGGTGATAATGATTCAATTGACGATTACATATGTCCTATCTTAGTTCAAAAGGTCGTATGTATTCAATTGATCAACGACACCGATAGTCCCCTTAACGTATCATTAACTAATATCATATCCCATATATTTCAACCGATAGGAAGACTTCTAAATTAAATAGTAAATACTTACGATCTTAGTTCAAAGATATTAAGCGAGCACTATATTAGCGATTACATAGTTTCTATCGAAGTTCAAAATGTTGTATTCCTTAATGCAGTAAAACTATATTAAGTATTAGCGATGTGTACTACTATTATACATAATTTCCTTCTTGAAATTATAAAGGATTAAAATAAATAATTATTATCATAAAGGATTAAAATAAAGTAATGTGTGTTAGTGGCTAAAAATTTAAAATGGAATCATATGTTTGTCGTAGTAACATTTTTGTTTTAATTTAATAAAACTTAATCTCGCTCACTTTATGTAACATTTTTGTTTTAATTTAACAAACTTTATTAGTTTTTAATATCTGAACGATTTGACGGCTAACTTTGACTTACCAAGCGTATCGTTTACAGAGCCCTACTTATAGCTAAAGTTAGTGCAATTAATGATTTGTCGACTGAATGGTAGTGGTAATTAATAATTTAATATGGTAGGACAAAAATAACTTAAGTCTTCATTACCTCATAATGAAATTAACGCATTTATTACATATAGGATACTATGGTTACGTTTTTGTTACTAAAGAAAATTATTATATACAAAATGTTTTTTAGTACTATTCAGGATTAGTTTTTTTTCATGTCTCCCTTTTACCTCCATTCTGAATTTATAAATGGAACCATATATTTATATGCAGTAACATATTATGCATTATTATGTTTACTAGAATCATAATTAACTTGTTGATTGTATTATTAACCTAATAATTTTATAATAAGCCTTATATTTTTAACAGTAACCCTGTAATTGTATTAGTAGCATTGTACTTTTTCAATCAATAAACTTAAAATCGTTGTGGTTAACTGATAGTGTTTCCATATCATTGATCCATGGAATTTTTTGATAGCGACGGTCCTACAAATATGATATATCCTTCAAGTTAAGCCTTCTGTGTGGACTTAACTATAAACAATACTTCATATAATAATAAAATCTTTCTAACCACTTACTCACTTTCACTTTTCATACTCAATCTCTCTCTTCTTTCACAAACCATAACCATGAAAGCTTCAAGCAAGGTCTGTAAAACCGAAGTCGGGCCATCTCATGAAGAATTTGGCGATTGGTATACCATTTTTGAAGAGCATATACTCCCCAAAGTGAGAGAGATATATTTGTGTTGCTAAAACTTCAGTGTCTTAGCAAAAATTGGAAGGAAATTTTAGGTTCATGTATAAATATCAACCAAGATGTGGACTGGACTCAGACACATATGTGCGATTATGCATAATAATCTAAAGGAGTTGGGAAATTGTGAATATTGTGGGTGGACTATAGATTGGAGAACTTATGTGTTTGAGCAAGCAAATGCTTTCTACATCAAAACACATGGTGTGTTCATGCGCACCGATTGGGGTGATTCATGGCCGTTGAGGCAAATGCTTCAACATGAGTGGCTTGCAAAAGACCGTTGAAGATTTCGTTTTAATGTTGGGATTTTTTAGGGTTCTTCTTTCGTGGTCATGTAGGAAAATGTTCTTAAAAAAATCAGTTTTTTTGTTCTACCTTCAACACTTAAGAATGTATTGCATGCATGGCTCTATTTTGCCTTTTTTTTTTACTCTTAAGTGTTAAGAAATGATCAGAATTCTTATTCTCAACTACCTCAAGTGTTGTTTATATGTAAGGGAAAAAAATGTTACATATATAAATGTTTTGTTTCTATTATAATTGTAATTATTACGCTATACTTGTTGCAACAATAGTTATTTGATAACAATTGTTATCAATTAAATAACATAAGTTATTTGATAACAACTGTTATCTATTATAAAAGTGACATCGGATACTGTTATGTTACTAATAAATTGTGATTAGAGAGTTGTATAGATTAAATAAAAAAATCATTACTCAGCCGTATTTACAGCTAAAGTGACATCGGTTAATGTACCGGTTAAATCAGTTGCACATAGATATAATTACTAATAAAAAATTTAGACAAACTGAAAAGCGGATATTTTCCAATAAAAAATAAGTACAATGATACTATAAGAATTCACATGTTACTACTTTATTAATAATACGGTTTTTTTCACCATATACCCCTGACAGATTTTTTTATGCACCATATACCCTCTCAAGTTTCCAAATTCACCATATACCCTCCACTCTTCAAAGAATACATCAAACTACTCTTTTGACTAACGGTGTTAGAGTTCCGTTAGTCATTAACCCCTGATCCCCCCTAATCCTAATTAACTAACCTAAACCTAAGCCAAACCCTAACCCTAACCCCCTAATCTAATACCCTAACCTTAACCCTAACCCTAACCCTAACCCTAACCACCACCCATCCCCCACCTCTTCCCCCTTCCCCCCATTGCCCCACCACCCTCGCAGCCCCCCCCCCCACCACCCCCGAGCCCCCTCCCTCCTCTACCGCAACCCCCTCCCCTTCCACGCCAGTCGCGCAACCCCCCATCCCCTTCCCTTTCAACCGTCTCACAACTCACCCTTCCCTCCCCTTCCCCCAACAACCGTCGCGCAACCCTCACTCCCCTCCCCCTGCAGTCGCGTACCCCTGAAACCCCTTCAAACCCTCGCACCTGAAATCTCTTGAAACCACCGTCAAATTTAATTTTCATTTCAAGGAGAGGGGGGTTGCGCAATGGTTGCGGGGGAAGGGGTGGGGAGGGGGAGGGGCTGCGGGGGTGGGGAAAGAGGGAGGGGGCTGCAGGGGGATTAGAGGTTAATGACTAACAGCGTTAGACTTCCGTTTGTCATAAGGGTAGGTTGATGTATTTTTTAAAACGTTGAGGGTATATGGTGAATTTGGAAACTCGACAGGGTATATGGTGCAAAAAATTTTTGTCAGGGTTATATGGTGAAAAACCCGTTAATAATACGTAAAATGTGGCGTATCCCTATTACATGCATCACCACTTACCCCCCACTAAACTTCGTATGACCCTCTATAAAGTATAAATAAACCTAACAAGCAACATTATTTTTTACTTACAAATTATGTGAAAGTGTTATCACTTTTAAAAATAAATAGTAAAAATACTTACGATCTTAGTTCAAACTTATTAAGCGAGCACTCTCGGCTATATGATGTATGCCTTAATGGGGTGATACAAATTCAATTCACGATTACATAATTTCTATCTAAGTTCAAAAGGTCGTATGTATTCAATTGATCAACGAAACCGATAGTCCCTTTAACGTATCACTAACTAATCTTCGATCCCATATATTTGATCCGACAGGGAGACTTTTAAATTAAATAATAAAGACTTACGATCTTAGTTCAAACATAGTAAGTGATCATTCTCGAGTATAATGTATTCCTTAATCGGGTAATACTTATTCAATTGACGATTACATAGTTCCTATCTTAGTTCTAAAGGTAGTATGTATTCAATTGATCAACGACACTGATAGTCCCCTTAACGTACCACTAACTAATCTCCGATCCCATATATTTGAACCGATAGAGAGACTTTTAAATTAAGTAGTAGATACTTACGATATTAGTTCAAACATAGTAAGTTATCACTCTCGAGTATAATGTATTTCTTAATGGGGTGATACTTATTCAATTGACGATTACGTAGTTCCTATCTTAAATCTGAAGGTTGTATGTATTTAATTGATCAACAACACCTATAGTCCCCTTAACGTATCTCTAACTAATCTCCAATACCATGATTAAAGATTGATAGAAATGAAGATTGAATAGTTCCGATATTACTTGAATGACTTGTATTTATAAAATTCACCAACATCGCCACTATTATTATTAGTATTAGTAATGTGTACTATAATACATAACTAGGTATAACAACTCATCATTTAAGCTCATGTCGAAATTTTTTAAAATAAATTAGATATTACTTCAATGTGTACTACTATTTTACAGATTTTTCTTCTTCAAAAATTTAAAAGGATTAAAATAAATTGTTAAGTTGTCCTTCATGTTGAGCTTGAGAAATATTATTATTTGTAGTTATGTGTGTTAGTGGCTAAAAATTAAAAATTTAATCAAATGTTTGTAGCAGTAACATTTTTAAAAAATAATATCAAACGTATGTTCACATTATGGAGAGATGAAAGATGTTCATTATTTTTTGAAAATATAGAACGATTTGACATCTAATTATACCTAGCATGCATATCGTTTACAGAGCCCTACTTATAGCTAAAGATAGTGTAATTAATGATTTGTCGGCCTGACATAATATGGTAGGAAAAACTAAACTTAACTCTTCAGGATTCTATAATACTATGTTTAATGTGATGTTACGAAATAAAATTATTATATACAAAATGTTTTGTAGTATTCCGAATGCGGTTTTCTTTTTCAGTTTCTTTTTTACCTCCATTCTGAATTAGTATGAATTTAAAAAAATAACCACCAAAAGTATGAATTAGTATAAACTTTAAAAAATAACCACCAAAAGTATGAATTAGTATGAATTTAAAAAAAAATAACCACCGAAAGTATGAATTAGTATGAATTTTTAAAAATAACCACCAAATTAACCTCCATTCAATTTCTTTTTTACCTCCAATCTGAATTATTATTATAAACTAGGCCACGTGTAAGGAAATTACAAGAAATGAACCGTCTAACTAAGGGCCACATATGTTCTCCATATATATGGACTTCCCTTCAAACAATTCATTGTAAGAAAGAAACAAAAAAACTTCCTTCAATCCTTCTATTATCCATGCAAAGCATTGTCAACAAAAATGGAATTCAACAATGGTGATGGTTTCAATAATGTGAGTTTTAATTTATGTCATACAGTTTTCACATACTTGCTTATCCATTTCTGTTTGTTGTATTGATTCATCAGGTTTTGTTGTTTAATGATTAGGACAACACATTATTTGAAGGAAACGCTGAAGATAAACGAGTTGATGAAAATGAAGCAAAAAAAGTACACTTCCTGATTGAACTACGAATAATTGCTTCTAACACATAGCCTGAAAAGTTGTTTATATTGCTAAGAAATAAAATATGATACTGTTTTTTATTTATAACTTTACAAATTAACATATTTTCATTATGTTCTTCTTCAACAAGTAATGTTTGAATATTATTCTAACAAATTTATGGTACTTCACACAGGAGAAATCGAAGGGAAAAGCGAAAATACATGAAGAGGGACATGTCACAAGTACAGATCGTGAGAAAATGGTATGAACTACGATTAATTGATACTATGAACTACGATTAATTGATACTAACACATAGCCCGAAAAGTTGTTTATGTTGCTATGAAATAAAATATAATACTATTTTTTTTGTTGACTTTACAACTTAACATATTTTCATTATGTACTTATTTATGGAACGAATTGTTAAATTATAATTAATTAATTTGTATTTTTTGTAGGGAAAGACACGTAAGCGCAAAAGATGGGGCATTGGGGAAACCTCAAAAATCAGATGTGTCATTAAGCCAACAAATGAAAGTCTTGCTTGTGATTGCCTACAAAGGGTGATCTATGAAAGAAATAAAACCAATTGGGATGGACCAAAAATACCCGAAGGTAAGTATTTTCAATTCTGCAATTGGCATGGTATAGACACCAATCAAGGCCCGGGATCAATCATCGCCGGTAATGAGAGTCTTATGTCTCCGATATGGGCTAAATTATTGGACAAAGACCTTGTAAGGTGCATGGTCGTATGTCGAGAGTGGGGTAAAGCAATACCTAATTGGAGGCACGACGTGAATTGGAAGGTTTGGAGGCCTCGGGACATGGTGCATGGTGTGTGGAACTTCAAGAGGCCTTGTCCAATGTCAATGTGTGAGTGCTATTCGAAGTGCCCTGAATATCAAAGTTGGTCGTACCGCTATCAAGATTTTGAAGAAAGTGATGACAGCTATGAGTAGTGTTGGCGTAGTTTATATATCAAACATTAGATGTCGTGTGTTAGTTTATGAACCGAAGTTTTTATTTGATGAATTGTGTGTTTTTAATATCAGGATGCTAAGTTAGGGTAGTTGATGAATTGTGTGTTAATTACATGTTAGTAGATGATGTGTGTTAATTTATGAACCTGTTAGTGATTTTATAATACACTTAACCGTTTTATTAGTAACATATCAATTTTAGAAAACACTTTATTTATATGTAGTAACGTACATATTTTATTAGTAACATTATACTTTTCCAATCATTAACCTTAGAATGATTGTGATTAACTGTTGATAATTCCATATCATAACATATCGATTTTAGAATACACTTTATTTATATTTAGTAACGTAAGAATTTTATTAGTTTCATTATACTTTTCCAATCATTAACCTTAGAATGGTTGTGGTTAACTATTCATGATTCCATATCATAACATATCAATTTTAGAATACACTTTATTTATATTTAGTAACGTACAAATTTTATTATTAACATTGTACTTTTCCAATCATTCACCTTAGAATGGTTGTGGTTAACTGTTGATGATTCCATATCATTGATCCATGCAGATTTTTATAGCGACGGTCTCACAAATATGAAATTTCCTCCATTTTTTAAAAACAAGAAGAGACTAGAAATAAATAATTTTTTATGTGGATTTACCGGTAAATAATACTATTATACTAAAATCTTTCAAACCACTAACTCACTCTCACTTTTCATAATCAATCTCTCTTCTTTCACACACCATAACCATGGAACCATCATGCAAGGTATGCAAAATCGAAGTCGGCCCATCTCAAGAAGATTTTGGCGACTGGGATAACATTTTCGAAGATCATATACTCCCCAAAGTGAGAGATATATTTGTGTTGCTAAAACTTCAGTGTGTCAACAAACATTGGATGAAAATTTTGGGTTCATGTATACAAATGAACCAAGATGTGGACTGGAGTCAGCTTGAGAAAGTTTGTTGTAGGCTTGGATATGTTTGCAGTATCACGCATAATAATCTAGAGGAGATGGGAATTTGTGCATATTGTGGGTGGTTTGTAGGTTGGAGAACTTTTGTGTTTGAGAGAGCAAAGGCTTTCTACATCAAAACACATGGTGGGTTCATGCGCACCGATGGAATTGATTCATGGCCATGGAGGAAAATGCTTCAATATGAGTGGTTTGCAAAGCACTTTTGAAGAATTCATGTAAATGTTGGGTTTTTTTGTTCTAATTTCCTGGTCATGGAGGAAAATGTTCTTACAATTTGGTGATGCATGCATGACTGTATCGATCTTTTTTTTTTTTTTTACTTTTTTTTTTCTTAAGTGTTAAGAATTCATTGGAATTCTCATCTTCTACTAATATATGTAAGGGAAAACAATGTTACTATTATAAATGTTTTGTTTCTATTTTAATTGGTATTATTATGCTATATTTGTTACAACAAAAGTATTTATTTTAACTGATAACATTTAATCGATGAATTCTTATAAAGTTAATTGATAACAAGTGTAATCTATTATAAAAATAATTATAACTCTAGGTAGCGTGAGTATCGATTAGAGAGTTGTATAGATTAAATAAAAACATCATTACTCGGTCGTATTTACAGCTAAAGTGACATCGATTAATGTACCGGTTTGTCAAGTTGTACTTAGATATAATTATTAATAAAACATTGAGACAAATTGAGCAACGAATATTTTCAAGTAAATCATAATTATAATGATACTAGAATAATTGTTGGGTTACTATGTTATTAGTATTACGTAAAATGTGGCACATCTATTACATGCATTTGCCATGCATTGCCACTAACCCGCTATATTCCGTATGACCCTCTATAAATACACCCAACATGCTATATCATTTTTTTACTTACAAATTCATCTAATCATAATTCACAAGTTTTTATCTTTCATTATTTTGTTACAAAATCTCCTTATCTCCTAGTTCACTATGACATCAAAGAAAAGAGTTAATTGTATGTAATCTTGCTAAGTCGTTATAATGAAATCTTGCTATTTCATTGTGTTGGTGATTTTCTTTTTCATTACTTGGAAATCTTGTTATTGTTTACTGTTGCATGAATGATATGTAATCTTGCTATCCTATAACAACTTAATATCCTGTGTTGTTTCCCTAATTTTTCAGCCCCTAGACTTACAAGAAAGGAAAAGCATGAGGTAGAACGCTTCAAACAGAAGTTGGGGTTCAGGATGTTCATGAGGGAGGTCATACGCAAGGTTGGTCCAGCTGACGCTGGCAAAATGATCATGTTATGTGGCCACTGCCCAAACGTGCAAGAAATATATCGTGAAGAAAGGGACAACTACTTACTCACCAAAGCTGAAGCTAAAAAAATTCATGTTAATGATGAAGGAGATCGTATTATTTTTGTTGCTGAAGTTGATGATCGTATTCTCAAGAAAGAGCATTGGTTTGACGACAACGAATACGGTTCACATAACTAAACCATGGTGTTGTGTTTTTCATTTTGCAGTTCTTGGCATTTTGGCTTTTTTGCATGTATGATTGATGAGAATTTCGCATTACAATGGATGCAAGGTTTTTGTGTAGCTTTATATCCAAATTTCTATTTTATTATATCGTCTTCAATAAAAGTGCATAGAAGACAAGTAATTCCACGTAAATATGTGTGTGACCACATTAAATAGTAACATACTACATAAATCTTTATGATACCAATAATTACGCTTTTCATAAACATTAAACGCATTAGTTAAAACTACAATATTTATTATGGAAATTTTAACAGCTGCCTTATAACTACTATGACATTTCAAAAAAACTACCAGTCTTTGTAAATATCTTAAGATACATATACAAAAATTTACAACTAAATGATATTTGGACGTTAAAAATTTGTTTGATACAGTTTTCACTTTATAAAATTTTTATATATCATAATTACATAAGTTGTTAAATTTACCTTTTTTCTTGAAAAAATAGTTGTTGCTTACTAAACAACATTAAATCCATCACAACTGGTTAATTGGTGTTAAATGGCTCGGCCCTACAAATTTCTTATGTTACTAGTAAACGTATTGTGATTCCATGAAAAATCAAAATGATCAAATTAATACGTCAGTTAGGGTTACTTAAAAATTAACATACTTTGGCGGGTAATTTTGGCGCCATCCTACATCACCATTTCACCACCAAAATTCACCCTATATAATAACAAAACTACATTGAAATCCGAATAATCTATTGTTAAATGGATCGGCCCTACAAATTTCTTATGTTACTTGTAAACGTATTTTGATTCCAGGAAAAATAAAAAAGATCAAAATTAATACGTCAATTAGGGTTACTTAAAATTTAACATACTTTGACGGGAAATTTTGGCGCCATCCTACATCACCATTTCACCCCCAAAATTCACCCTATATAATAACAAACGCACAACCACATTTGCCTCAACACATCACCATCATCATCTTCTTTCTCATTCAACCTTAAACTAAAGGAGTGAAGCAATACTCTTCTTCCTCGACATTACAAAATTATTCTCATTCAAATGGCCAAGCGAAAAAGATGTACTGGTAGGTATCTGTAGATATATGTCCGTTTCAGTCTTATTTGTTTTCTAAAATAATTGAAGCTACATAAAAATTTTTTTTTATATTTTCAGCAACTTATTTCTCTCCAAAGAAAAGGCAAGAACTTGAAGAGTTCAAGGAAGACTTCGCTTTTCACCAATTTATGACGATGGCAATTTGATTTCTCATTCCATATGAAACTGGAAATCTGGTTACACTAGCTGGTAATCCACCAAATGTCATGTACGAACAAATTCCTTCGAATAAAATGGGGGAGCGAGTCACTTCTTTAGCTGATGTCAATGATGACATCCTAAAGATTTAACCATTGAGTGCATCAGAAGATGAACTTACCAAAAACAGAAAGAGGAAGGTGCATATTGTGGACTTAACTGCATACTAGTATTTGTATTCATGAATGTGTTCATGAATGTATTTGTTTTTTATTTAGTTAATATTCTGGCATCGTTTTGATATTTGTAGTAACAATAACTATTATAAATGTTTTTTTTGTTATAAATTTAGCAAGTTTCCATAATATTGTGTTTTGATATTAGTAGAGAAAATACGAAGTTTAATTTGTGCTTTATTAGAAACAGTTAAAGTATTTGGTTCAGTTACCTATGATGGGTAACTTTGATTAATGCAAAATAGTAGTCTTCTTCAAGCCTATCAACTAATGGGCCATGTATGTTATGGGCAAACGAGTACCATTCTACATATGACACTTTTGTAAATATGCTGAGCCCCATTTTTTACAGTTATATAAATGTTGGGCCCAATTTAAAGTCACATTAACAGTTAAAGGGACTTTAATTCCCATCTTACTTCTTCTACTTTGTCGAAATTCACTTACAGTTTCTTCTTCCACATCCAAAAACCAACAAAACGTCAAACTAACAACTCATAATTTTTATGTCATTTACAAGGTATGTAATCTACAACAATTTTGTACATTTCACCTGTTGTAAATATGTATTTGATTTGCAGTGTCCATTGAAGTTAGATCTCTACTCTCAAAGGGAGAATTTGTCAAATCCAGTCCAAATCCAAAAAACAATTTTGGCAATGTCGTCATTAGAGTAAACGAAAAGGAGAAGAATGGACGGTAATGACAATGAGCAGCCCCAAAAACTAAGAAGCGAATCAAGCATACCACTGATGGATTCCGACGCCGCTTCAAATTGGATAAAAACCAACATGCATCCACCAAATTGGAAAAATAGGTAATTCATCCCACAACCTACATTATGTTCAGTTCAGTTTCCCTTAAATAAAAAATGCAAGATAACATAATGTTGAATCTAATATTTTTTTTAATATATTATGTTACTAAGTATATTACTAACTTGATAATTTATGTGACATTGAATGGTTTGGCATTTAAGAAAATATAATTATTATGTTACTAAACTTATTAGTAACTTTTCAGTTTATGTCAACGTAAAAATGTTGCCATAAAAGCATGTACAAAATTTATTTTAATTTATTATGTTACTAAACTTACAAATAACTTAATTATGTATGAGAAAGTCAAATGTTTTGCATGAGATGTTGGGAAATTCTCCAAATTAATTATGAAATTTATTCCATTTCATCACAGTTATCTACTATGGGATGCGATATTGGGAAATTCTTCAAATTGATCATGAGACTAGATAAAACTCAATGACAATGGGTTAAAGATATGGGCTTCAAGCATTTACGTAGAATCAAAATTAAGAGCATCAACCCAAGCTTTGGTCACTGGATAACATCCAAATTTGATCATGTCACATTGACATTCAATATACGAGACAATGTCATAGTCAATGTCAATGATGAAATGCTCGGATGGGTGTTGGGCATCCCTTTTGGACACCATCTATATTATCCTGTGCAAGAAAAATGCTTAAATTACAATGACCTTAAGATCCAATACAAAGAAGACACATCATATGGTGCAATAAGAGAATCGGAAGTGTTCGAAATGGTTTGTTCAAAAAATAGTTGTAAAAAAGATTTCAAGAGACATTTCCTTTTGTACTTGTTGGGTGTTCTACTTTGTCCAACCGCGAAACGTGGCTGGATAAGTCCAAAGCCCATTTATATGCTTGACAAGGCAAACAATGCACGTGATTACAACTGGGGAAAATATGTACTTGACTGGCTTGTCCATTACCGCTAACAATATGACACAACAAAAGAGGGATATGGTGGTTGCATTCTCTTTTTGCTGGTGAGTTATAATTATGCATATTTACTTTCAAGTCCATAATTTCATGTACTATTATACATACAATAATCTATCACTAATGAAAAACGCACGCAAAATATGCAGCTGGTTTACATTGACAGGATTACACATGGGAGGAGTGTCGAATGGATCAAAGGCAATTGCAGGATAGTATTTTGGGACCAAGAAAATGTTGATATGGCTTTGAGATCCGACTTGAAAGACAATGGCGAATACGGCAATGCTCAAGCCGTTGAAAATGTAACCTATGGTGCACCTTATTCTGCCATTTGAATAATAAGCTCATTACATTGAAAATTTGTGTGTAATGTACTTTGTACTTTGTGTGTCATATTGTAATGTAGTTCCTAATGTTTGTATATTAGTCAACCTTGTATAATTTGTAACATATAATAATGGCCCTTTATTTTTTATGTAATATAATTTGTTATATTGCCCAATATTTGTTAGATTTAGTATCCAAAGTATAGTCAAGTCAAAATAACGGAGATCGTATTATTTTCCAATTAATAACATCTTAATTCAACCATAGGAAAACATGAATGTACACCTTAATATTTTTGGGAAATTCTCAATGGTATTGATAACCCTAAACTATGGTTTTTTCTCTTTGGTAGCCAAATTTAATTTTAATTCTCAATGGTAACCCCGGGGTTATGGTTATACTTGAGAAAGTGGTATTAATAGCCATTTGTTGTTATAAAGAGTTGGTGAAAGGGTTGTATATATACTAATGAAGGTTCTTTAGACTAGAATGACATAAGTTCCCTTAGAAAAAACTGATTTCCCTTTTTCTCTCATTGAAAACCTATCTAATTCCCATATTTAGAAAGAGATGAATGAGCATGTGTTTTTTGAAGGAAGTTGTGTCTATCTACAATCTAAAATACTTATTTTGAAAACAACCCTTTTAGCAATTATATATAACGAAAAATTGTTAACAATACCACTTTTTCAAGTATAACCATAAACACGGGGTTACCATTGAGTATAGAAATTAAGTTTGGCTACCAAAGAGAAAATGCCAGAACTCAGGGTTACCATTGAGAATTTCCCCAATATTTTTATAGTATCATGTTTGAAAAAACAATATCAAAGTACAATAACAACAAGATAACTCAAAAGATCAAAAACCAAACTAAGTTCATTTAATACATTTACCAATGCCTCCTACTTAAAAAACACTTCCCCTTAACCCTCCATTCTTCCAGTTATTCATCTTCCTAGAAAAAAAGAAAGAAAGAAAGAAAGATGAACTTCCCCAACCCACTTACCAAAGAAGAATGCACTTGGGTATGGATAAAGATGTGCAAATGCAACCCTCCAAAAATTATAGAGATTCGTTTATCTGACACCATAAGTGATCCAAGCAGGGCATATTACAAGTGCAGAGTTTGCGGCTTTTTTCATGAGTGAATGAGCAAGATGTTAATGAAGAATTTGCAGAAATTTTAAAGGAGATTCGTGAATTAACTAGGTTTATCAGAAAGAGTTGCTAAGATAGCAATAATTATGATATTCATTGTACTTGTAATCTCTCTAAAATGATGAACTTCATTGTTGTGAAGGTTATGTTATGTCAGATTTCTAATGTTTGAATGTCTTAGATTTCATATATTTTGTATCTAAATTATTATTATTATCAAGAAACAATGGATGTATCTTTGCATCTGTTCATAATTAGCTTTGCCCTTCATTTTTTTTTTGTTTGAAATTAAGTACAAAAAACTTGGATCAAATATGTTGAACTTAAATTAATATCACAATTCGTTGTGGGAAAAATAAAAATGTATTGTGTTAAAAAATCCAAAAATTTATCATATAACTACACATATTTGTCCATGCCGAAGATTCGAACCCAGGTTAGCTGCGAAAGCAAGTACAAGCAGTAGCTAAGTTAGCGGGGTATCAGCACATTGTTTATCTTGCAATTAAAAATATTTGTACAAATGAGAACCATACAATATATTACCCTTTAAATATATAGTTATACGAAATAAAATACTATGTGACTACTCTAAATAATATGATACTAAAAAAATTATCATGTTACTACTCCCAATCTCCAAATCCATTACAGCTTCTTCATTAATTGATGTTCATTTTCTAAATGTTCAATCTGCAACTCCAAACGTTCATGTTCTAAATGTTCAATCTGCAACTCCAAATCCATATGCTGCACTTCGATTTTAAGATATATATGAGAAATTATTTTTCCGATGAAAGACATTATTTTAACTTCAATTAATTAAATATTTTCCGGCGACCACTCCGAATCGGGACAAAAATTATTCCAAATAAGAAAGGCAAACGACATATAATTAATAGAAACAATGGGTTTTAAATCCCAATATCTAATTCCGACAAGGATTCCAGTGACAAACCGACGAAAATTCCGGCAACAATTCCGATGACAAAACGAAAAAAATTCTGGCTACAAATGCCCAGATCTAATTCCGGCAAGACTTCTGATGATAATACCACGAATATTCCGGCTACAAAGTCCGAGTTCTAATTCCGGCAAGAACAAAATTTTCCGACAAGACGGAAAATTTTCCGGCTAAAATTTCCGGTGGTGCGTGGGTTAAGAGAGAGAAGATGGGAAATTGTAAAAAGAGTAATTTTCTGAGGTGAGAGAAATGTGAGGAGATAGAAAAATTTGATAGGGGTTAGGTCCTTGGGACCCACAACAAATTTGAAATTCAAAATCAAATTTTCAGATTTTGGTTTGAAATTCAAATGAAAATTTCAACTTAGTGGAATGTGGACCCCACTTCTTCTAGACAATGAAATCACTTGTGTATGTGGTCCCCATATAAACCAAGTGTATATGTAGCCTTTCTCTTACTTTGTCTATATAGTACTTCATTTTTCTTGGGACATTTGCTTTTGCACATAGTTCAAGAAAAAAAGTGCAAAAATGTAAGAAGACGGAAAGTAAAAGTAAGGAAGAAGGGAAAAAGGTCAAAAAGTTAGAGAGAAGGTGGGTAACCTCTCGTGTAAAGAAAAAAGGTCAAATGTTCCAATGAAAAACAACACATTTTAAATGCCAATCCGTCCCAATTTACAAGAAACGGCGGGAGT
Organism: Beta lomatogona; assembly: GCA_947646795.1. Classification (NCBI taxonomy): domain Eukaryota; kingdom Viridiplantae; phylum Streptophyta; class Magnoliopsida; order Caryophyllales; family Amaranthaceae; genus Beta; species Beta lomatogona. The sequence goes on along the minus strand of CANSNZ010000958.1, from coordinate 1,859,580 downwards.
ACTTTATCCCTCAAATATATTAATTTACTAGGTAATACTCGAGCTATGCTCGATATTTAAATTTTTTGATGAAAAAAAATCCAACTTCCAATTAAATGTCTAATAGTAATAAGATCCCTACTTACATTTTCTATGCAGTCATTTATTAAAATTTTGATGCATTGATAAAAAAAAAATTGAGAAAAATGACTCATTTAGGAGGGAAACCAACTTTAGCCACATTTAGATATATAGTATAGCTTCCTCACATCTGCTACTTTACCGTGTAATGTATATATATATATATATATATATATATATATAAACATGCATTTTAATCAACTATTAAAATTAAATTATCATGTTTTAACAATTTTAAAACATAATAACACCATCAAGATTTAATCTCATATTAAATCATATGGAGAGTACCTTAGATAAAATTTTAAAAATTTATCTCCCAAGGGCTTTAAAATATTAATCTAACAAATTTAATCAACTATTTAATTTAAAAAGAGAAAAAAAATATACTAAAAAGCACTTTTAAGGCACCCTTTATATTTTAATCATATTAAAATATAACAATAGTTACTAACTACTTAGTAACCCCTTAAAAATAACTAGTGAATTATCACATATAATTAACTAATAAAATTAAAGCTCATTATTTTAATTTAATTATGACTTAAATATGAATTAATCACCATTAAGATTAATCAATTTGCAATATTGGAATATACTAAAAAAAATATAATAAAACTGCCAAGGCAGCAGTAGTGCCAAGCACAACTGCCACCCCAGCAGGTGGCCACCACTGCAGCGCCGGCCACCGGGGAGTGCCGGCCTTTTCAGGCCATCACTGACCACCGGCAACACGGCACCGCCCTGGCCACCGCACGCGTGCAACATAGCAGCGTGCCCAAAGCAGCAGCCAGCGCAGGAGGCTCGCCCAAGGCACGCGGCCCCTGCCGCCACCACGCCGGTCGTCGGTTCGTGCCCCTGACTCCACCATGCCGGTCGTCGGTACGGCGGTCATGCCGCCTGACCACGGTGTGCCAAATTCCTCCGCCCTCCTACTCAATCACTAACAACCCTTGTGATAATTGAATGGAATTTACAACAATTGTTTTGGGAAAAAAAAAATAGGGTTCATATCAATTTTCGTTTAATAAAAACAAAAAATTTAATATGAATTCTTGAATCTAACACACAAAATCTGATATTTTGTGATTTTGGGTTTTAATTTTGAGTATAATATATATATACATAAAAATCCAATTTTTATATTTTCAATCAATTAATATCATAATATTAATCATGCAAATAAACTCATATATAAATCCCTCCCTTAATCGAATTAAAATAATAAAAAAAAAAACACATTAAACAAATGATCAAATTAATCTATGCAAGAGGCTAACTGATACCACTGTAGGACTTTAGATGCTTAATGCGGAAGAAGAGTATCATATACCCAAACATCTAACCCAAGAACAATTTGGATAAACTAACATGAATCAAATAATATATAGCATTATATACCTTTGATGCGTGAATCCTCAAAAGTACTAACTTCCAAGTGAGATCTTATGAGAACGTCAAGTGTCGTTCCTCTAGTGTTGGTCCACGAACAACGATTAGATCACCACGTATGCTAGTACGGAAAGAGGAAACTTTTCACTCCTGACTTTGTATGGTGTTAGGCCAAAAGGGAGGAATAAGGGGAGTCTAAGTCTTTACCAAAAATCAGAATTTTTAGCAAAAAGATGATGATCGTTTCATTTGTAACCTCTACATCAATATATAGACTTGTTACAACGGTGGTTTCATAAGGCTTAATTGGCCACATAATGTCAAACATTATGAGGCTTAATTAGGCACATAAAACCACCCATTATGAATCATTTAACAACAAGAGTTACAACTCTTCTCCTACCATCCACATGACCATCAAACCATTTCTAAAATGGATTTGGGTAATTAACTAACCTTTGTTACAATGTGTGACCTCATAGGACCCAATCAATATTAGTAGTTGGCCCAATTATACTAGCCCAACAAACTGCAATTAGCTTCTAGAAAAACGTTGCGGTCACCTAATACTATTGAATATATTATCTCTATAATTTGTCCATATACATTTAGTTTGTTACACTTGATCGAGGACAAAATCCTTCACGAAGGATCTAAACCTTCCCTTTTTTTTATACGGACCTTCTAACATAAATACATCTAAGTTTTGCAACTTGATCAAATGACAATCTTATATTTTTCTGACTTCATGCATGAAGAACATATATGCGGCACAATGTTTCAATGAATCCCACATGCATTAAGCTTAATTTTGATCTTTTTTCGTAGAAATCCAATAGTTTGGGAACATAAAATGGAATTTTCAAGTTCCATACACGATGGCAGAAAACAATAGAAATTTTATGAGAATGGTAGTAAAATTGCTGGAGAACATGAAAACTAACCAAGTATAATCGATTTTTTTTTGGGTTGATATGGAAGATAGATGGTTGAGAATTGTTGGTTTCCTCCTTGGAATTGGCTACGATAGGGCGTAGGTAGAAGATGAGAGAGGATGGAGTTTGGTTTTAAAAGATGAAATGTGTAAGTAATGGTTGGTTAATAATGGATAAATATTTATTTTTTTTGGTTGGAAATCTCTATTATTTATAGGTACAAAAAGCTATCTTCTTTGATAGATTATATTAGTATGATTAACTAATCTAAACATGACATGAAACTAAATAAATTAACCAACGTAATTAATATTTTTTTTTTCAAAAAAGAGGCTTGAACTTCATAATATAAATCTAAACATGACATGAATAAAAATAAATAAAGAAACTAATTCGATTGTAATTGTGGAAGCCTAAATTTTCAATAGCGAAAAAATAAGGAATATACTAAGATTTAATACCATAGGCTAATTTCGTGTTAGAACATGTACTACCTTCATTTCTATTTAATCTACACTTTCCTTTTTAATCCATTTATTTTTAAGCTACTCATTATTGCTTTTTTAATTTTAGTAACATGTCCTATATATTTTGTCTTCTTTTTCCAACTATATGATCTACTTTTTAATTTAATAACACACCTTTAGATTTCTCTCGCTATCATTTTTAGTTTTCTTCTCTCATTTTTTCCATCTTTAACCTCCAAAGGATAACTAGAGAAAAGTCTTGAATTTTTTTTTTACTGGTGAACTATCTGAAATTTGATGTTTCTTTATTGAGATACATTATTAGCATTCGGTTATGAGATTGATATCCAAACGAGGAATTTGGTGGATCGAAGAATAAGAGGAAAGAAGATGAATATAGTTAGAGTTGAGAAAAACCGACCCAACCTGCTAACCTAACTCGAACCTAATCTGAATGCCGCCAGTTAGCATTGAAATTTTCAACCCATTGAGTAAGTGGGTTGACAAAACTTACCCATTAAGTTAAATGGGATAGGTTAAGGTTGAAATTTCTAACCCAAAATTTAACCTCCTTGTACCAACTTAACTCAATTACATGTAAATTTATTGAACATTTGTGTTGAAATTAGTGAAAATGAAAGATTTAACAATTGTAAAACACATTTACAGGAAAATTTATGAATTAATAATTGTAGAACACATTTAGTGGAAAAAAAACAAATCATGAACACGTCGAGGTATATTTGTTAAAAAAAATTTAGTTTAAATTTAATTGTCAGAAATATATAAATGGGTTAAATAGGGAACCCGTTTAATGAACAGGTCAGGTTAAGATTGCGATTTAATTACGTTTAATAAATCGGTTAGAATTGGATTGACACTTGAGACATGTTTAACCTATTTATTATCAACTCCAACATGAATCTGATTTGATTTGATCTCTATCTATTTCATAAGTTGAACACATGTTAGTTTTTTTTAATAAATTGAAGTGTAGAACGTATTTTCACTTAAATTTTATAAAATTATATTTAATTAGTGCATATGATAAATTTTATTGCCACAACTTTTTATGTATTAGATATTTATAAGTACTTACACCATGATTTCAAATAACGTATTATAAAATGCTAAATTTATAAAATAAAAATTTTCCAGTAAAATTTGCACGGGTCTAAAAGCCAATTTTTTTTGGCATTTGCTTTGCAATGAAGATCCATTATCTCACCTTGACTTATATCTCCCATCGGTTAGTTTTCAGCCACAGACAACTTTATGTGGCCATATTAAAAGTTACCAGCAAAAGGGGTTTGAAAATATAATTTGTGATAAAGGTCGTGGTATCTAGAATGTTACCACTAATCTATGATTGAAGGAGAAATGCAAAGGGTGTTGTGCTGGCAGCTTTTGGCAGCAGTAGTACATTAAAGTGCAGGCCCCTTTTTTTTTTTTAATCAAGTTTATACCTAGTTGATCCTGTCACACCAAGAAACCCGATCAGTTAGATATATGTCTGATTTTTTTTTTAGTAAAATGTACGCTTAACTAATTCGGTTATATCTGAAAATTGGATCAGTTAGCGTTAAGTGTTTTGTGTCCCGGTTGTAAACCAGATCAGTTGAGTTTTCTCAACCGTTCCGCCCCCACCCGCTCCAGTCCATTTTCGGATCAGTAAGACCTGTTTTGACCGGAGCGGATGAGCTTTTTTCCACTAGTGAGGTATGAATTGGGCTTTTATAGTCCCAAGACTTGAGTAGGGATTACATAGAGATGCAAACTATACTTAAAATTGGGCTTTTATAGTCCTAAGACTTGAATAGGGCTTACATGAAGATGCAAACTAGACCTAGGGTATGAATTAGGCTTTGATAGTCCTAAGACTTGACTAGGGCTTACATAGATATGCAAACTAGACCTAGGGTATGAATTGGGCTTTTATAGTCCTAAGACTTGACTAGGGCTTACATAGAGATGCAAACTAGACCTAGGGTATGAATTGGGCATAAATGGACGTAAGTTTTAAATTGTATTAGGATTGGACTTAGATTGGAATGGGTTGAGATGAGACTTAGATGAGACTTAGATTGGAGTGGGCTGAGATGAGACTTAGATTGGACCTTAGACGGATTATAATGCAAGTGGGCCTAACATGATCAATGTATGGACTCAAATTTAGATGGGCCTATGATGAATGCAAGATTGGGTTGATTGGATTAGAATACAGGTATTTGGACTAGGCGTAGAACATTCGAAATTCGTTTTTGAAAGGGACCCCTTGTTTTTATCTTTTATTGGGAAAATATGATGGATTAATTTTGGAAAGTTATTAATATGATGGATTAATTTTGGACCATGCGTAGAATACGTGGTTCCCCATCAGAAGGTGGCGTTGCCGCCAGATAACATAATGACACATGCACGGCCCAGAGAACATAGTACTGCCATTCACCATCTTTCACTTTCATTTATCATGTTTCGTGTCTTTTAAGTGGTTTTAAGAAATCATAGTAAAATTCATCAGACTTCTCATAGCTTCAAATCATTTATAAGCATTAATCACATAGCAAACATTTCATATCCCACACCATAAATAATATAGCATAAACATTATAAAAGCATCATAAACATAGTTGGAAGGGGAGTGCGGGTGTTAGCAGTAGACATTACCTCAAATCCTGTGTTGTAACTTTGAATAGCTGGGGGAGGCTGTAATATCCTTTTTCCCTTAATCTAATGAATAATTAATAACGAGACGATTAATATTATAACTTTTATTATAGTTATAATGTTGACTCTTTAACCAATTTAATCGTGAAACTAAGTATATTCATTTATTTACTAAACCTTATAAGGACCATCATATTACTTGAATAATATTGTTATTACGTTAACTTTTCTCTAAATAAAATTAGAACTCGTCATATGTACCTATTAATTAATTGAGATCAATATTATTGAGTTAACAAAAATATAAGACATGACTACCTATTATTAAGTTTGCTTAACTTAGTTCACTAAACTTGGTCCAATACTCATACTATGTCATATTGTTTGAAAGATTACATTATACACAAGTTCATATTATATACTTACTCTTATTTCATTAGCCTATTAACAAGTTATAACTTAAATATTAATTGAGCTCAAATAACAACAGTCGTGTTATAATTCCACTATTAATTGGGCCCCAAGGAAATTATAAATAGGAAAGGACAAATTAAGTATTATAGTCCTAAAAGAGAAAACAGAAGAAGGAGAAGGCAGGCTCAATCTACCTTGTAGCGAAGGAACAGAAGGACGGGGAGAACAGTGCGTCGCCGGAGTTTGGTGGCTGCAGCGCGGCACTTGGTGGGGCTCGAGGTGGCGAAGGTGGTTGTTTCGTGGTGGAGGTTCGACGCAGGTGGGTCGACAAGAGAGATGTGCGGCGAGAAAATAGGTGTAGTGAGAAAGGACGGAGTTCGAGCGTGGGGTGGAAAGGTGGCTGGGCTGGTGGGGGTCCGTGGGTGTTCGGTGGCTGGCTAGGTAACGTCCTGATGTGGTGCACGACAACAATGTAGGTAGTGGTGGCGTCGTGGTGGTGCGGCTATCTCTCCTAAAACAGAGGAGGAATAAGGTAATATGGAGGAGAGAGAAAGTAGAAATTCTTGGCTAATTGCTAAGTAATTGTTCTGATTTTTGCTTGTGGCTAGATTGATAAACCAAAAATGGGAAAGGTAGGAATATGGGAAAGTTTTTATATTCACTCACACAAAACTCATTACAACCATGACCTTTAATAAGACTTGAAAAACATAATTGACTTAGCTAGGAATTTGGAATGCCACTCACTTATGACTTCATAAACATCAACTAAATGACCCCTTATTAAACACCTAAACAATCATAGTTAATGGCCAAGAATTTGAATTAATTCTCAACACTTCCCCTTGATTCAAAGTCAGTGACTCCTAGCTGAGATGTGAAGAACTGATGCTTAGCTTACGGAAGCGACTTGGTGAAAATATCAGCAGCTTGCTCATTTGTACCACAAAACTTTAAGATAATTTTTCCATCAGCAACTAACTTTCGGATGAAGTGGTGTTGCACATCAATGTGCTTGGTTCTCCCATGGAACGCCGGATTTTTCGCCATTACCATTGTTGACCTGTTGTCACAATAATAGATGAGTGTAGCTTCTGTTTGCTGAATGTGAAAATCATATAGGAATTTCTGTAGCCACATTGCTTGTCGTGCCGCTGCAGTACCTGCTGCATACTCAGCTTCAGAAGACGACAACACCACTGTTTCCTACTTCTTTGAACTCCAAGTGATAGCTCCAGAACCTAAGGCAAAAATATTACTTGAAGTGCTCTTTCGATCGTCTAGGCAGCCTGCCTAGTCACTGTCAGTGAAGCCAGCCAACTTAAAATCTAGCACTTTAGTATACCAAATGCCAAATTTCAAAGTTCTCGCCACATAGCAAAGTATTCTCCTAGCTGCACCCAGATGTTGCTTAGTGGGATTATGCATATACCATGACACCATACTAACTGGAAAGGCAATATCTGGCCTATGTGTGTGTAAGGTAGTTTAACCCACCAACTAGACTCTTGTAGAGTCTCCCATCAGCATGAGCAGTCCCGTCTTCACGCTGCAACTTCTCATTTACATTCATGGGTGTAGCTGCAACTTCACAATTTGTCATGGGAACCCTTTTCAACAAATCAGTAGCATACATTTCTTGGCACACAAAAATACCATCATCACTTTGCTTCACTTCAAGCCCTAAAAAATATTTCAATAAATCCAAGTCTGTCATCTCAAATTGACTCATCATACTATGCTTATAATCATCAACTATGGATTGAGAAGAACACATATAAATCATATCAATCACATAAGGACACACTACCAAGAAACCTTCATTACCTTGCTTCTTCAAGTAGAGTGTAGGCTCATTTTCACTTCTTGTAAAATCGTTTGACAGAAAGAAAGCATCAATCTTGTTGTACCATGCACACGGGGCTTGCTTGAGCCCGTACAAAGCTTTCCTCAACCTATAGACTTTGTCTTCATTGCCATTTTCAACAAAGCGTTCAAGTTGTGAGACATAAACGTCCTCTTGCAAATCACCGTTGAGGAAGGCGGACTTCACATCAAACTGATAAAGTGGCCACTGGAATTGAGCAGCTATAGCAAGAAAAGTTCTTACTGCTTCGAACTGAGCAACGGGCGAGAAAGTTTCATCAAAATCCACACCTTGCTGTTGTGAGTACCCTTTAGCCACAAGCCTTGCTTTGCGCTTTTGGATACTCCCATCAGAATTGTACTTAGTGCGGAACACTCACTTGAGCCCAATGATGTTTTTGTCTTCCGATCGATTAACAAGCTGCCATGTTTCATTTTTTTCTATGGCCTGCATCTCTTCTTTCATAGCATCTTGCCACACGACATTATCTGCAGCTTCCTCATAAGTATAGGGGTCAGAAACAAATAAGGCAAAATTACAATTGCGATAAATATTTCTGAGTGACCGGTAATGTTAGGGAGGTGTCCCACTGGATGAGCCTGAAGATGAGTTGACTGATGACGGTGTACTGCTGCCAGGAGGGGAATTGCTAGATGAGCTGTAGGTTGATGTCGGAGAATCGTTGTTATGGCATGGACTGGTTGGTGGATTGGAATCAGATGATGAAGACTTATTGTTGCTGATGTTTTGCTCGATTGCGGGCTCCTATAGATCATCAGTTTAAGGATGCATCTCTGGTGTTATTTCTTCATTATTGTTCTCTGTCCGCCTTTATTCTTCATTAAACTTGACATCCCTACTAACAATAACTTTGCCATTCACTGGGTTATATAGCTTATATTCTTTGGATTCAGTGCTATAGCCAACAAATATATATTTTTCATATTTGCTATCATGTTTGTGACGTAAGTTCGAAGGCACCAAAGCATAAGCTACATAACCAAAGACTTCCAAGTGACTTACATGAGGCTTGTTACCTCTCCATGCTTCAAATGGTATCCGGTTCAAGACTGCTCTTGTTGGCGATATATTCAACACGTATATTGCAGTAGCTACAGCTTGTCCCCAAAATTTATTTGGCAGCCCCTTAGCTTTCAGCATGCTTCTGGCCATTTCCACCACTGTTATGTTTTTCCTCTCTTCCACGCCATTTTGTTGGGGAGTATATGGTGCTGCAAGCTCCCTCCGTATGCCATGCTCATCACAAAAAGCATTGAACTCGTTAGATAGAAATTCACCACCACGATCAGTCTGCAATGCTTTAATTTTCCTGTCACTTTGGTTCTCCACCAACACCTTAAATTTCTTGAAATAACCAAATGCCTCATATTTCAATTTCAAGAAATAAACCCAACTCATCCTAGTGTAATCATCAGTAAACAACAAGAAATATCGACTTCCCCCAATCGATTCAGTATTCATAGGCTCGCATAAATCCGCATGTACCAAGTCAAGAAAATTCAAAACCCTCCAAGACTTCCCACTAGGAAACGGTTTCCTACATAGCTTGCCATACACACAACCTTCACAAAAAACATGTTCACCAATTTTCGGCAACCCAGCGACCATCTCATTCGGACTCAAGACTCTTAAACTTTTCACATTCAGATGTCCAAAACACAAATGCCAAAACCTAGTTTCACTATCACCTTTAACAGCCAATGCACGACTCACATTATGGGAAACATCAAATGGAAACATCCTATTTTGAGTCATAGGAATGATAGCGACTGTGCTTCCAGATTTTTTATCATTTATAGTACATGAACCATTCTCAAATATAACAGAATATCCACTACTCAATAATTGTCCAACACTTAACAAATTTTATGCTAAGCTAGGCACCAATTGCTCATCATGAATGAGTTTAACATCACCTTGTTTAGTTTTAATGGCAACAATTCCTCTACCTTCAACTTGCACTGGCTTGTTCACTTTTCAGTGTATTATCAAGGTCTTTAAAAAAGGACATTGAGCAAGACATATGATTCGAGCACCCACTATCGACAAACCATACACCATCAGTAGGAGTAGTTATCTGAGAGTGAGCCATGAATAACTTGGACTTGCCGTCCACCTTCTCTGCAAAATTCGCCTTTCCCTCATCCCTGTGCTTGGTCCAGCAACTAGCCTCCTTGTGCCCATAATTCTTGCAATAATAACTGAAATAAACTTCGACCTCGGCCACCGCGAAAACCATATCTTCCATGTCCACGACCATAATATTTTGTCTTCCCTTTATAAGAAGACTGACCATAATTTTTTGTCTTCTCCTTATAAGAAGACTCCCCCTTCACTTGAAAGGCCTTCTCTTCCCTCTTAACACCATATTTTTTCACCCTAGATTCATGAGCTAACAGAGAACTCAGCAACTCATCAAAGGTATAAGCTGACAAATTCTTTGACTCCTCAATTACAGGGACAAGATAATAAAAATTCTCATTTAAACTTCTCAATACTTTACCCACAACAAGTTCATTTTTAATGTCCTCACCATAGGACCTCATTTGGCTAACAATTTCAGTTACCCTAGACATGTAAGTTTGCACAGATTCCATCTCACCCATCATTAATTCAGCAAATTCACAACGAAGAGTCTGCAATTGTACCTCAATTACTCTCTCGTCACCCAAGTAATCCTGCTTGAGAATCTCCCACGCTTCATGGGCGGTGTTGGCTACTGAAATTCTAGGGAATATATCATCATCCAAAGCTGATTGAAGGAAGAACAATGCCTTGGCATCTTTCTTGCGGTTCTCCCTCAGGTACAACCGGTGCCGGGTCCAGCTCGGTATAATCGTTCGCCACCAAATTCCACAATTCTTAGGACCGAAACATAGTCTTCATTTTAAGACTCCAAAGATGATATTTGGCTCCCTTGAAAAATGGAATAAGAGGCTGAGAGGAAGAATTTATACCATTGCCTGCCATAATCGACACTCAATTTTGTGGTTTTTTTTTTTTTTTGCTCTCTGTGAATAAAAATGGAGTCTGGGTGCTTTACTTTTTTTGTATAGTTGTTTGGAATTCCACGGGGAAGAAGAGAAATCTCACCCAAGCATCTGATACCACATGATAAACTAAAAATGGGAAAGGTAGGAATATGGGAAAGCTTTTTTTATTCACTCTCACAAAACTCATTACAACCATGACCTTTTATAAGACTTGAAAAACATAACTGACTTAGCTAGGAATTTGGAATGCCACTCACTTATGACTTCATAAACATCAACTAAATGACCTCTTATTAAACACCTAAACAATCATAGTTAATGGCCAAGAATTTGAATCAATTCTCAACATAGATGATGGAAAATCACCCGGTATTAGAACTTATTGGGAGCGATCATTGCACTGTTGCTCAGTTAAAAAAAATGTGAACTTTGGTCAAGGTACATTAATGGAGGAAGATATGGTGATCTTCATTTTAGATTTTTGCTGGCTCGAGTTGTTGTTCTTTACTGACTTTTTGTTTGAAATAGGGTGGCTACTCTCGGCTGACTTGATTTCCATGGTTGCAAATTTCAAACATTCACAGAAGGAGAGAAGAAAGGAGGGAGATGAAGTGTAGGCTATGGTTGTAGGCTTTAGGGACGTTTTGTAGTTTGCAAGCTCATTTCTTTGGCCATTCTCATTTTATTACTATATTGTTTGCAATGTTACGTAGATTAGTTATTTAGGTAACTTCACCTCCTTAAGGTTGGTCAAAGTATTATAGCATACTCAAAAAAATTAACCTATATAATTAAAAAAAAATTAAATTAAACATGCTTAAATTTCAGATATTACAGAATGTATATAAATGTGTTTGAATTTGAGTTTGAGTATAGGAGAGTATGTGTAGAAGTTGTAGGGAAAAGTATTGTAAAGCATTGTGAAAAGTCGTTCGAAGAAACAAGGTATTTATAGGCAAAGGAAACCCACAACAGAGTGAAAAGATACTATAAAACTGTGCGCATGGGGCACCGTTTTGCGCTTGACGCAAACCAAGTGCATCAGACGCACAGTCTTGCGCGTGACGCACAGCTTTGCGTGTGACGCAAAGCTGTGCGTCCCACGCAGTTGCTTACTGGCCTATTTTTTTATTGTTTTTGATTCTTTTTATCCTTTGATAAAATCTATCCTTTGACATCTGAAATCAGCTATCTTTAGGAATAA